>CAKAOI010049932.1:67451-124951 GCA_916701655.1 Sebastiscus albofasciatus
CACAGAGCTAGAGCCTATTAGGTTAGCTTAGCATAAAGCTGTAGGGGTGTACTCATGGATGTGTTAAGAGAACAGGATACAGCATTAGAGGCGGTGTCCCGTTCATTCCTATGAAAGTTGCTCAGTGGCGCATGAAGCCAAAATGGCTCAACTTCCGTCTGGAAAAGTACCCAGATCTTCTGGCGATCTTCCGCGTCCATTGGGCCCACGGAACATGCGCAGTAACGTCTGCTCGGTCACACGACTTGGTCACGCATTCCCAACGTCACGCTGTCGTCGCGGTCTGGGTCTCATTCACATGAACGGAGGAAGGGAAATAACTCTGGATTCGGCTATTAGTCGTTCGGCTATTAACTTTTAGGACCTCATGATTTAAATAAGGGATATTAGAGTGTTCATACTGGGAAGTTGATTTGCCCTAAAAAATGTCTCTTTCCCAATGTAAGTCTATGGGAAAAGTCTTTTTTGGCCCCAATGGCATCAGGTGACGGACACCGAAGTTGTAGTACCACCGTTTGGCCACTAAGAAAATTGGGATCACCGACCGGCGCTCTTCCTGGGGGCTTGGGTGTACTAGGTAGGCAGATTTTTTAACTTTGGAGAGAGCAAGGATTGCGCTTTCCCCCCTGCTTCCAGTTTTTATGCTAAGCTAGGCTAATAGCCTCCTAATTCCAGCTTCGTACTTAACGTACAGACATGAACACCTTTGAACCACAGCTTAAAATGTGACTTTTCTGTGTATTAAATATTTTAAAGTTGGCACCAGAACAATTTAAGAAAGCCGCTAAAGGTTTGTTTTTATCTCCCCGACGTTTTCCTTATAGATTATCTCTGTAAATTGCTTACTAATAATGAGGTCTTATTGATGGTATAACAATGAGAATCTTAATTCTATCTCATCACTTTGTCTACTTGCATATATGGATGTCTGCTAGTGTGTGTAATTTTATCTTTTTCTTCTTCTCTTCTCCTTTTTAGTATTTTATTCTTATTTTATAATTGATTAAGGTATGCACTGGAGAGTGCCCTGATCATTTTTTGTACCTGTCTATCACATTTGTTGATGTTTATGTAATATCAACTTGAACCTTCTTTATGTGCATAAACAAATAAAATCTAAAATCTAATCTTGCAATAGTATTCTGTATAATAATGTATCAAATGACAACGAGAAAACGATGAGACAATGTGAAAGGGGTCGCCCACTTTCACCTGAATCTGAAGCTCCCCTCAGCTTTATGGAGTTTTAAAGCGAGTTTCAGTTAATTGTCTCATTGTAGTGGTCCGTCCCACAGCTTCACTGTTTTGGTTCAGTCTCACCGCTCTCATAGTGTCGCTTTTTATCCACAGCAGGTAGCT
This sequence comes from Sebastiscus albofasciatus, assembly GCA_916701655.1. NCBI lineage: Eukaryota > Metazoa > Chordata > Actinopteri > Perciformes > Sebastidae > Sebastiscus > Sebastiscus albofasciatus. Next base: position 68,811 of record CAKAOI010049932.1, read on the forward strand.
GTTTTCAGCGAAAAAGCTCTAAAAACCCACTAAACAAGTCCTGCTCAGCACCAAACAGCAGACAGACACAGTTAGTGACTTGAACATAGTGGAGCATTTAGCAGCTAAAAAATTGGTGGAGACCAAAACAGAGCTAAAAAAGAGTGAAAACAGGTGGCCAGAAACACGACTGCAAATGAATGGCTGGATGTGTAAATGAGCAGCTGTTTGCTAACACAACTTACAAGGTGATGATATGCCAATGTTATGTTTACAACGTGTTTCCACTGCCCCCAAGTGTTCAAAGAAAAACAATCATTGTTGCAGGTTTAAATAAACTATTCTTTACTTTTCTGCAATTGTTCCTGAGATGACAGATGTGTGAATTAGTTATGCCACACTACACCTGTAAGTGTGTCGAGAAATGATCTCATTGTCATTTGATAACTGCTCGCTAACAGCACCCGACTGAATGTTTATCATGTAGGGAATAATAAATGAGTAAACAAGGGAGTGATTTCAGGCACAGCCATAGCTTCTGGCAATTTCCATGGCAAATTAATTATATTAAATTAATATTTCTGCACAGACATGCACCAGGTGCTGAGCCAAACTGATCTGACTCTGATATCGTTTAGAAAACGAAGCTGGCCTCACAACTGATGTCTGGTTGCTCCAAGATGTTTAATTAAACAAATAAAACGACTGCACATTTCAGCCTGACAAAAAGATCTTCTTCAGGCATGTCTATTCTAATTTCCGATCACAGATAACACACATCAAAGCTAATAAACACCACAAGGATACATTTATCAATTGATCTAAATTCTTATCATCACTAAGTTCCAAAAATAAATGAAGCCCCTTTTTTGAAGCCTAAATGAGACGCAAGCTTCCCTGCCAGGATCCTCAGCACTTCACAGCTATTTGCAGCCGTCGCTTGTCGAAGAACTTTAGTTAACACTCGACAGTGATCACAGCAGCAGAGTCTGTTAACTCTCAGAGGAGACATGACAACGCTTTGTGATGTACAGGAGCTGAATTAGTACTTGCATCAAATAAAAAAACGTTTTGAGCATTTTTGCCTTTACTTGACAGAGGACAGTGTTGAAATGGGGGAGAGAGAGAGAGAGAGAGAGAGAGAGAGTGAGAGAAGTATGACCATAGACTCTATGGAAGTGGACGAGTCACCGTGACATCACCCATTGGTTTGTGGACTGCCGTTTTGAAGCCTCGAGTTCGGCATTTCGGCCGTCGCCATCTTGTTTTTTGCAACCAGAAGTGACACGAGAGGATGGAGCTAAGTACAACCGAATGCTGAATAAGCAGCCCGTCCTCATTCACTTGGCGTCAAACACCGAGGCTTTGTCACGGCCATCTGCGTTCGATACCGCCGCACAAGGCACCCTTGAGCGCTGAATGTATGAAACGTATCAGTCGTTCCATTAACTATAATGTAGACCCATCTGCGGCAACAGTAAATGCTCCGAGAAAGTGCACCGGGAGTACGGTGACGTAGTTTAAAGAGCGAAAAGACACACACCTGAGGTGGATGGGGCCAACAAACAATAAGGCTTTCATCCAGGAGGCCGCTGTCGCTGGTGGTGACCTGTCAATCACAAGGTAGCCCCGCCCTAAAGCATCCCCTGCTTTATGGTCTATCTGACTCTAAATGGGACCATAATTTACTAAATGAACATCATGCTGTATTGAAGAAGACTTAAAACTAGAGATTGAGACCATAAACTCATGTTTACAATGTTTACTGAGGTAATAAATCAAGTGAGAAGTAGGCTCATTTTCTCATAGACTTTTATCCAATCAGACTTCTTTTTGCAACCAGAGGAGTCGCCCCCTACTGGCTAGTAGAAAGAATGCAAGTTTAAGGTACTTCAGCACTGGCTTCACTTTTCAGACCTGGAGGTAGCCACCTGGTTATGACCAGTGGGCAACCTCCGGGTAGTTAATTGTAACATTTTGGTCGCCTAGAAAGTCTTATTCAGCGTTCGGTTGTACTTAGCTCCACCCTCTCGTGTCACTTCTGGTTGCAAAAAACCAAGATGTCGACAAACATAAGTGCACAAACCAGTGTGTGATGTCACGGTAACTATGTTCACTTCTCATATACAGTCTATGGGTATGAACATGCAACAAAGGTAATTGTAAACCAGTTTTTAATAGTAGTTGGCAGACTTCAGGTGACACAGTTCAACCTATTTCTGTGTAAGAGATGTTTCATCCACACAGCACTCACTGAACAAAATCAGCTGAAAGTGCCAGGCTCCTGCATGTAAATACTTTGCTTATGTGCTATTATACGATTATGTTGTTTGTTGTCTCTGTGGTGAGTGAAGAAAATCTCCCAACTAGACAATAATCTATTCTATTACATTCGTTTAGCCCGGGTGTGTCTTAGGGATGGCCAGAGTTGGCAAGGGCCAATTCCTCCCTCAAATTATTTTGAAATTACACCAATTATATAGTAATTACATCATTATGTGGGCTGTAAACTTAAGTGTGTTACAACCGACAGCCACAAGAGTACACAGGATGATGATCTCCTCGAATATGTTGCATTATTTAGCACGACTACCACCTCTTTGAGACTTCTCCTGCATTAACTCCCACCTGTTACGGAGCTGTTGTGATCACTCCCGGGTATCCAAGACAAGTTGACATTCCTCGGACTGTTCAGTTCGGTTAGCTCTACATTTTTTGGAGCGTCGGGAACGTCTGAAACCACAAAATACATGCATTGGGGTGCTCAGTAGTCATTCAACATCCAGAACATCTGGAGGGCTTAAACATAATATAATGACATCCGAACCACAATGCAACACCACGTTTTAAATTATTCATATAACCGTCTATATGCTAAGTCCTTTCAACGAATGTGTGTAATCAATAATGAATGATATTCTATAAAACCCGTCTTACCCAGCACAGTGAGCAGCGCGGTGGCGTTGTCCTCGTCTAGACCGGTTCTAGCGATGCATGTGTATATTCCCTGATCGCTCAGGTTCACGCTCATGATCTGCAGCAGGCCGTCGTCCACAAAGTATCTGGACGTGTAAGCACATTCGTCAGTACATAGCTGTATTATGAATTAATCAATCGAGTACTCAATGAGCATATACAAAGCTGCACAATCCTCTACACGGTTATTGATTTTAATAATAGGAAAAGTTTCGATTTTTTTTTTCATTTACATCTCAATCTGCATCAAAATGCACATAGTGATAGACAATCATGGTTTAAACGTGCCAGATTTCTTTTTTCACTCAAGTATGTGCCCAACTTTCCAGCAACTGTGCAACTAAAACTGTAGCAGATAACAAAACAACCAGGCACACAAAAACAGAACATTCTTGGCAGGTAATCAGTCAGTTCATTAAGAAGACAAAAGGCCAGCAGAATCCCACGTCTTTGACCCTCTACTGAGCAGGATAAGGCACAAAGCTTCTGGGACTTTTCATGCGTTATTTCTTCCCCAGCATTAGCACAGAGATAAAGACGCCGAACAAAGCCATCTTAGGCGAAAGCACACCTGAGAACTGAAACGGAAATACTATCGAACCACTGCAACCTACCTGGAATTTTCCTCAAAGGAAAGTGGGATCTCCTCGCCATCCTTCCTCCACACCACCTCAAAGGTACCCCGCAGGCTTTTATCGTACTCTGCCTGACACATCAGCTGGGCTGTGGTCCCGCTGACGATCTGCACATCCTGAGGTGGATGTACTATTTTTGTAGGGTCTAAAGATAAAGAAAGAAAAAAGAAAAAAAAAAGCTAGAGACAAAAGCACATACATGAAACTTGTCTTGTGAGGCTGCGGCCAGATAAAATAATCATTTATAATTCCTGCATGTCTCGCAAACGAGATGTGAATATTTAAAATAATAAATAAAAAACCCTCACAGGTACTGCATTTAGTATAAAAAATAAGCTCAAATCATAACATGGCAAACTGCAGCCCAACTGTCAGTGTGTGACTTGACTATGACTATGACTGTAGCCGAAACCGCCTACGAACGCAGTATACAGTACATACTGCGTTCGTCAGCAGTTTGTAGTATGGAACGTAAATCGAGTTATTTTGTAGTACGCTAGGCTGGGTTTCGCAGGTTTCCGGTTTTAGAAAGCAAAAGTAAACAGCTTGGACAATAGCAAACCTCCACTACTTTACATCACAAAATTACCAAAAATGACCTTTCCAACGCTTTGCATTGTGGGATACAGAAGGCGAGGTAGACTGGTTCGATGTATACTGGAGATTTTTTCCGGATCAGTACGACATCCGGGTATTTTTGGCATACTGTAGATTTTGCTTTTGTTCGCATACTACATACTACATTTTGGCCAAATCCGTACGTACTAGCATCGTATGCGGTTTCGGGTACAGCCTATGACTTGCCCCAAACTGCATGTGATTATCATAAAGTGGGCATGTCTGTAAAGGTGAGACTCGTGGGTACCCATAGAACCCATTTACATTCACACATCTGGAGGTTAGAGGTCAAGGGACCCCTTTAAAAATGGCCATGACAGTTTTTCCTCGCCAAAATTTAGCGTAAGTTTGGAGCGTTATTTAGCCTCCTTTCTGACTGGTACCGATGGATTCCGTAGGTTTTCTAGTTTCATATGATACCAGTATCTTCACTCTAGCTTTAAAACTAATAAATCGGAAGTTACATTAATGCCTTAAAAGTATGAATTTGCGTTAACGCGTTGTTATTATCCCTCACATATATAAAATATTTACTTTATAAGTGAGTCCCTCTTGCCGTAACTCCTGCCTCCTGATTTGTGAAATGAGTAACCAAAATGGAAATGATTGCTTGATTGCTCAATAAATTTCCACGGTGATTTGCATTTATGAAATGTCCATGAAAAACAGATTTCTAAATATGTTTCACCACATTATTATTCATGCTGCATCTCTTTATAATCATCAAGGAATGATGAATTTTAAGTCTGGATGCTGAGATATTTATTGGCTTTTTGGGCATAAGCATGTTTCAAAGGACGACTACTCGATCAATCACAGCAGAGCGTGTTGGAGAAAGTTAAGAAGGATTCTACCTTCCAGATCTTAAACTGTTTTTTATAATGTGGTTTTGTATAGAAGCCAAAGCCTTCTATTGAACAAAAAAACCTTTTCCTCCACCCCCGAGTCTAGCCAAGCAGATAAAAAACTGTTTGTCATTTGGGAGAACTGGCCCTTGATTAATGAGTAATGGTGTGCAGTGACTGGTTTTACTCCGGCTTAAAGAAAGCACTAATCATGTTGCTGAGATACCTTTCACATCCAGCACGGCAGTGACAGCTGACATGCCCTCCCTGTTCGAGGCGACACACACATATCTCCCACTGTCGTTTTTCTCTGCATTGATGATTTGCAAAGATCCGTCTGGAGCAAAAAATCGGTTTCCCTCGATGGTCTCTGGAGTCTCATCTCTGGCCCTAGGAGAGAAAGTTTTCGCCAATTAAGGTGAAACAATTTCAGAGTTTTTTATCAACCAAGAGTTTGGTTTAGGCCACATTCGAGTCATGTTCATCATGCTTCTTTCATTTTTACATTTCAGGGGAAGATTTCTCTTCCACACAGTAACATCATCTTAATGTGGAACATCATCTAATAGAATAAGAAGAAGCATCCTAATATTCTGAGGGTCTTTGTCAAGTTAAGAGTGTTTTTTCACGGACTGTCTGAGATCCTATTTCTCTTTTGTATAGCAGAGCTGCAGTGATAGTTGTTAATTAGCCCAATTTCAAGGAATGGAAGAGGATTATCTCATTAAACAGACACAAATGTCAGTCTACATCTACAGTATGTCATGCAGACATCTGAAGCAGTGTGGGATTACTAGCATGACTCACTGCGCTGTGCTCGGAGACTATATTAGCATGCACAGACGTCCGTAAACTGCACAGAACTGACTGATACAGTTACCTGAAGAAAACACTGAGTGAAGGTGTGAAGTTATTCAATCTTAACTGTGTCAGAATATTGTGTGACATCTCACCAACGTCACTCACTACTGTAGGCAAATATACCATGTTGTTCCTGGTAATCACTTACCAGGCGATGGTGGGTGGAGGAGAGCTGAAAACACTGCAGTTCATGGTGACGTCCCCTCCGAGTACTACAGCGTACTCTTGGTTGTTCCTCGTCAGTATCCGAGGAGCCATATCTAAGAGCAAAGGGGAGGGAGAAGAGATTACAACTGCTCAAATGTCAAGTTATTACCCATGAGGACAGAAGAGCAGATGATTGAAAGCTCAGATATGATTCAGACACAGGCACACAATCATCACACCTCTCGTAACACCTCAAGATATAGAAGATTTCTCATAGGGAGTGAGAAAGTGAGAAAACGTCATTCAAAAAAACATTTGGAGTTATGTTGCGTGGCCGTAGCGAGGCCAAACACGCCTGTAGAGCTGAAACTATCGGTCAATTAATCAATTACAAACAATCAGTTACAAAATGAGCCGAAACTTGGAGAGCTGGTCTCACTGAATGTCTTCAAAGTGCTTCTAAAAGACTTGGAAACAAGCACATCTGGTTTTAGATGTTTTGAATGCTGATGAATGTTTTTTTGATACCTTATGTAATTTTGTAATTTGCTCTTTGTCTTCGTTTTCAATTGTTATGTTTGTTTTATGTCGGCAACCGTGTAACTGTGCTGCTGGAAAAGAGATTTTTAATCTCAACGAGTTTTTACTCCTGGTTAAATAATGGTAAAATAAATTTAAAAAACAAATTAAGAAAATGAAGTCATTTTTTAGCAAAAAGATTCACAAGTTCCATCTTCTAAAATGTGAATATTTGCTGTTTTTTTAGTCTTCTATGATAGTAAATGTAATATCGCTGAGTTTCGGTCCACTGACCAGACTAAACAAGAACTCTAAATACGTATGGATCGGGCAAAATATGCTGCTTTATGCAAATGTTTGTATATATTTATTTCTGGAAATCAATTAACAACACAAAACAATTACAAATATTGTCCAGAAACCCTCACAGGTACTGCATTTAGCATAAGAAATATGCTGAAATCATAACATGGCAAACTGCAGCCCAACAGGCAACAACAGATTTGACTATGACTTGCCCCAAAAACCTTAGACAAATGCTTCCAGGATGATAATGGGCCATGAGAATGTTTAGGATCTGATAAAACAATATTTGTAGTGAGAAATCAGAAGGAACTGTGAAATGCTATTGAACCTACACAAACTACACTCCATTTCCCAGAAGCTGGTGAACCTGATGCATCATGTTTGAGTCCTCGCTGGCTGTGAGAGGTCTAAGTCTCGCTGTAATACTCACTCGTGACCATGATGTTGATGTTGGCCAGAATGCTGTCGTGACTGTTGGAGGCTTCACACTGGTAGACGGCGCTGTCCTCCGGTCCGGCGTTATGGAGCACCACCGTGTCATCAAGCACTCGCCTGTTGCTCGCTGGGTCATCTGACAGACATGGAAACATGACATCAAAATACGCTGAAGCACAACCACCAACACTGATGTCAATATTTGAAGGTTTAAAAAAAATCTGATAGATAGGTATCAATTTATTTTTAAATTTGTTAACTTCAACTGTCCTTTTTGCCTCAAACAATTCTTTGTTCCTTACGTACCAAATTACTCTTTAAGAAGCTCTGATCAGTTTCTCTTTATGGTTCCCTTATATCTAAGGAAGTAGGCAAAAAAGCTTTTATGTTTAGGGCTCCCTATGACTGGAATATGTTACCTATAAATATCCGTTCATTTCGTATTTTTTAAAAATGTTTTATTTTCTCACCTTAAAATAAATTGCCGATGTTTTCAGTAACGCTATCACTGTTCCATTCCTTTACTTAGTTTCTTCACTTCACTGTAACTCGAGCTTGACTCTGTGATTGTGTCTAATCTAATGCTGTAACAAAATCTTTTTTATCATTATTTTTATTATTTTATTGTACTGTCATCTTTATTTATTTATTTTTGTTTCTGTTTTATTTAGTTTTCTTATGTTTTTCTGTTTTGTTTGTTGTTTTGTTGTTTTTCTGTTGAGTTTTTTTATCAGTTTGTTTGTAGTCAGTTCAGTTTCTATCCTGTGTTTGTTTAGGACAATGAGATGATTCATATCTAGGGGTTATCCTGATATAATAAACTTGTTTCGCTGTAGCACAGCAGCTGCTTGTCAACTTGAACTTGTGTAGTTGAAGTTTGGTGTAGCTGCTCCTCCTGCCCAGTGGCAGCATAAAACCACTGCTAGCATTATTCCCAATCACCTGTGAAAAGTTCTCCATTCCTCCTCCACGTTATATCCGGCGGTGGTTTCCCGCTGACCGAGCACTTGATGTGAACATCGGTCCCGATCACGGTCAGCTGGCTCTGAGGAGGCTCCGTGTCCCACTTGGGCGGCTCTGGGAGATGAGTAAGAAGATCCATGTTGGTCAGAGACAATAAAATAAACACACACTGCCATCCCATCAAATACAGTATATGTTAGCTCCTACCTTCCACTATTACATCAAAGTAGTGGACCGCTTCTCCAGCAGAGTTTGTGGCTTTACACATGTATTTCCCACCGTCCCTCTCATCTACAGCAGATATGGACAACAGCTTCCCAAAGTGGTTCAGTTTTGCCCGTGAAGGCAGCTTGTCTCCCATTTTCATCCATGTTATCTTCGGAGTGGGACTGCGACATGAAACAACACGTCATGAGCCGATAAATATGATGTTATGTATCGTGATAATGTGATGATACAGCATGTATACATACTATCCGTGTGGTATACACTCCAGCTGCAGCTTCTCTCCCTTCAGCAGCACCTTCAATGTCTGAACACCAGAGGGCAGCAGCAGGCCAGCTTTACTCACTGCGGGGGCTTCAGCTGTGTTGAACACAGAGAAAGAGTCTTCCTCAGTCAGATGCATCATTTTAATCAATGGGCAACAAGTTTATAGTCAATCTGCAGGCTTTTTTTTTTTTTGCAACAACTATCCTGCTTGTTGACATGATAAGATCAGATGTGTGACTATTACTCACTGGCATCGCCGTTGTCAGCCGATTCATTGTCAGCTTTCACTGGAACAAAAACAAACCACTGTGAGAAAGATAGCGGTCGGGATGGTTCGTCTTCACTGACATGTATTGCTCAATTTAAGAGTCATAACAGAATTTCCTGGAACATAAACGTGACAAGGCAAGTCCTGCTTCTTGGTATGTGGTAGAGCAGCGTCTTAAATATAACGGATAATAAAGATATTACTTTATGTATAATCATTTTCTTTTCACTTTTCAGGGATCTGTCCTTGATGTCACCATTTACTAGTGAGCTACAGCTGGCTGTATTTATGGTTAAAGGAACAGTGTGAAGCATTTCGGAGGATCTATAAGCAGAAATGGAATATAATATTCATAACTATGTTTTCATTAGTGTATAATCACCTGAAACTAAGAATCATCGTGTTTTCTTTAACTTAAAATGAGCCCTTCATATCTACACAGGGAGCGGGTCCTCTTCACAGAGTCCGCCATGTTTCTATGGTAGCCCAAAACGGACAAACCAAACACTGGCTCTAGAGAGAGACTTTCACGTTTTTACGTTACCTGAAGGCCACCGTGGTTCTCCGATACACAAAACCAAGTTATCGCCACCCCCCGTCTGACTTCCATTGCTCCTAAAGTAGTGTTATTATGGTAAGGATGGCCTCTGTGTGAGGCCAACGGCATTAGCACGGTTTTGCACTTGGCGGCTCCCGTTACCACAGTTGACGTAGTCACCGTGACGTCACCCACTGTTATGTGAACTGCCGTTTTGAAGCCTCAAGTTCAGCATTTTGGCCTTCGCCATCTTGGTTTTTTTGCAACCAGAAGTGACACGGGAAGGCGGAGCTAAGTACAACTGAATCCCGGATAAGACATGTTCAGGCGACCAAAAAGGTTCTAATTAACATTCATGAGCTGAAAACACACTGTGAAAGGATTAAAGTTGTGAGACGAATACACGGACATCGCCGTGGTAGCGACCTGTCAATCACAAGGTAGCCCCGCCCTAAATCATCCTCTGCTTTATGGTCTATTTGACTCTAAACGGGACCATAATTTACTAAATGAACATCATGCTGTACTGAAGAAGACTTGAAACTAGTGATTGAGACCATAAACTCATGTTTACAATGTTTACTGAGGTAATAAATCAAGTGAGTAGTAGGTTCATTTTCTCATAGACTTCTATACAATCAGACTTCTTTTTGCAACCAGAGGAGTCGCCCCCTGCTGGCTATTAGAAAGAATGCAGGTTTAAGGCACTCCAGCATTGATGTGGGTAGCCCACTGGTTGATTGCAATCTGCCATCACACCAATAGATGCCACCAGTTCCTACACACTGCAGCTACAACGCCACACAGACTATTTTGTAAACCTACAGCTCTTGACCACGACAGCCATGGCGGTTTTCTGGACGATGGTGCGTATCGTGGGGAAGGAAGCAAAGCAACAGTAGTCCGGACGACTGTCTTTCTGTAAGGCATTAGAGAAGTACAGGTTGCCATCAATGCCCACGGTAACCCTCTCATCCTGCTCAATGTGCTCGAGACCTGGAAGAGAGCAGATTTGTATAAATGATGTGTCATCAATGTAGACAATGTCTGTTTTTTAGGTAAGAAAGCACAAATTGAACAGGACTTCTTAATTATATCCATCATGTGCACCAGAGAGACAAGAATAAAAGGTGATTTGAACAATAACCTCATAATAAGACTCAGGTCACATGATAGCAAATTGCACTATAGCGTAGCCTCATATACACTAAACCAGGGCAGGTTCGATTTCACCCGCCAGATGTTAGCGTTTTTTTCATCCATTGATACCAACATCATGTCATGTTAGCTTGTCGGGAAGGAGGCTAAATAACACTCCAAAGTTGGGCTAAATAAAGGAAAAACTGGCCATTTTCAAAGGGGTCCCTTGACCTCTGACCTCAAGATATGTGAACAAAAATGGGTTCTATAGGTACCCACGAGTATCCCCTTTATAGACATGCCCACTTTATGATAATCACATGTAGTTGGGGTTGCAGTTTTTAAATGCAGTATAAATGTTTTATTTTTGCCAATTCTAAAAAATGTGTATTCTAATATTTCTGCATACTGCGGCCCCTAAACAGTCTAGGAATTGCATAAATTGGTTGTGAGTAGAAATGAGCCCAATTGCATTCAGCAGGTGGACTCCTAGTACCAGTTTGCCTCTTATCCTCCAAGGGGGAAAACGTTTGGGAACCCCTGCACTACATGTTAATGGAAATGCCCGGAAGAGTTTGCTTGTATAGAGCCGGTGAACTCATGAGTGCACTGCGACAGCATATTTGGTTTACATAGAGCCATTACATAAGTCACGGGTCAGTGGCGCTCTGTGTCACTCCTCGGTCAGCCCATTCACAGCTTCATTTAACACATAGCATTAAGTCACTGATTGTTTACTCAATGTTCAAGGCAAACTTATAAAAAAATGTTTGGTTCTGATTTATTTTACATGGCACTAATATGAATGAACGATATTTTTCCAACTGTGTGCATGCAGAGAGCTCAGTGTTCTGCTGGGAGTGACGCACCTCATCACGGTTTTCTCTGATATGTTTGTATTTTCCAGACGTTAAAAGTATGTTTTATCATGTGCGATGAATCGACTGATGTGACAATCCCTGGAAATATAAATGTGTGAAACTAAGATAAAAGATTTTTAACCAACATTTAAAACGAGAGTTGTGCACAAGTGTTTTCATTCTGCTCCATGCCTCCAGGCCCCATCCACCTAAGCATCTAAACAACTCTGTTTTTCTTTCTGACATCAGTCGGGTTTCTTGGAGGCAGTTGAGGAGCTCTCAAGGGGTTGGACAGAAAAACTCAGCCCCCTATTGACAAAACACTTCAGACAGAACTGAGGTGACTTTTTTACACAGTAAATCACTTTCTTCTGCAGTGGTGGGAAGAAAGTTTGTGGGCCTCAAGTGTGTACCTTTCCTTGACTGTCCTTCTTATTTATTGTCACTAAACTTCACTGAAGGCCAGCGCAGGGTGAGGACAGCCACGTGCCTCCTCCAAAGAACACGGTGTCACCAGCTACTTCTTTTCATCTGTCAGAAACTGCAGGAAGGTGTGACGCAGACAGACCTTCAACCTAGCCCACCCAAGAACCCTGCACGGTGACATGCACGCCTAGTGCAATGACATGGATGTGATCCCTTACCGGCAAAGACTGCAGTGGTGGGCGAGTGTTTTGCCCTTTCCACCCCTACACCATCAATGTAACAAAAGTGAAGCACAACTGAAAGCGACGCCGTTGTTTGAAGAGTCTTTGGATACTTATAAAGATTTATGTTTGAAGAACATTGACTGTTTTTTCGGGGGGGAGTCAATCAACAAACAGATATATCCACCATATAAATCACAAGCATAAACAGTTGCTTTATGGCTTACCAATAGACATCCAGTAGATCTTACGTGGGGCCACACCCTCTGGAGGGTTACACTCCAGGATGACCGGATCACCCTCCGTAACAACAATGGGGGAATTGTATTCCTTTGGAAACTTGGGGACACCTAATAAAAAAAAACAGACATTAAAGGTGACATATGGTGCTCATTTTCAGGTTCATACATGTATTTTGGGTTTCTACTAGAACATGTTTACATGCTGTAATGTTCAAAAAACACTTTATTTTTCTCATACTGTCTGTCTGAATATACCTCTATTCACCCTCTGTCTGAAACGCTCTGTTTTAGCAACTGTCTCTTTAACCCTCCACCCCCCGAAAAAGTTACAAAAAGTTACTTCTCATTTTTCATGCGTTTTCTACAAATGTCCAGCAAAACGTGACACGTGTCATTTTCCGATCGTCACATGAAGAGTCACAAGAGTCTTTTTAAAATAAACTTTCGTCTTCACAGGAAACAACACGGTTAGGTTTAGGCAACAAAACTACTTAGTTAGGTTTAGGAATAGATCGACTTGGTTAGGTTTAGAAAAAGATCGACTTAGTTAGGTTTAGGAAAAGATCGACTTGGTTAGGTTTAGGCAACAAAACTACTTGGTTAGGTTTCGGCAACAAAACTACTTAGTTAGATTTAGGAAAAGATCGACTTGGTTAGGTTTAGGCAACAAAACTACTTGGTTGGGATTAGGCAACAAAACTACTTAGGTTTAGGAAAAGATCGACTTGGTTGGGATTAGGCAACAAAACTACTTAGTTAGGTTTAGGAAAAGGTCGTGGCTTGGGTTAAAATAACTCCAGAAGTGACGTTACTTAAGTACGGAAGTTAAATGACAAATAAATCAATGTTGACTTCTGGTTTCACACGGGGTACGAACACTGGTCTCCTTGGTGAAAGACTGGTGTTTTTTGACCCGCCCATCCACCTCCACCTCCACCCCAGTATTTATACAGCACCTATACATGCTTTATAATCAAAACTTTCTACAATTTGAAACCTTTAAACAAAAGGAAAACCTTATCAGGAAAACTTGAAAAGGAAATTCCCTTATATGGAAACGTATAAAAGCTTTAGTTTTTCATGAAACAGATGAGCTTCTCATGTAAAGGTTACTCACTGGGAACTCTCAGTTCAATCTCCTTCGTCATGGCAGTGCCCAGCCTGTTAGAAGCGTAGAGTCGGTATTTACCCTGAAGCTTGGGAAGCACAAAAGTGCCCGAGTGGTCTGTCGTGACAGAAGGATGGACAACGTCTATGCCATCTTTTGTCAATCTGTATCTGTTGGAGCAAAACATTCAGTCAATTTCCATCAATCGATCAATGATATATATATATATATATAAAGTTATGTCTGTGATTTTTATTATTAGAACAGTGATGATAATGTCACTTACTCTGGTGGTGGGTTGCCCCTGGCTTCACACCTGATCGTGATGTTGTTGTCAAAAGGAAGGGCGATAATGGGACCAGATGTGTGATTTATTATGGTTGGAGGCTGCTCCACTATAACATGAAGACACGCAGAATGATCACAAAAAAGTGTTAGATGTTAACATTGGCGATCAAGTTTCTGTTACAAGATCACACTGCAAAAATGAAAATAAAACTGTTTTATCTTTTTCGTCTCCTGTTTCCTATTGTTTCCTACTGCCCTTTATGAAGCTGAGAAGTCAGTTGTATGCCATCAACACTATAATCTGGATAAGACACTCAACTAAAACAGCACACCAGGACTTGATTACAAAGCATGCATAGCCCTAAACAAAGAAACTTCTGCTGCAGTATGTGCGACTTAAACAATTTACTCTAAGCTGTTCTTTGTAAGTTATCATTTTAAAAAGCTGCTAACATTTACACTCAAGCAGGATGGACGGATAAACATATGAACACAAAGAGGAAATTAAAGAGTACACATTGAGAAACCAGTTCAATTCACACATAATGTTTACTGGTGATTAAAGGAACAGTGTGTAACATTTCGGGGGATCTATCAGCATAAATGTAATATAATATTCATAACTATGCTTTTATTAATGTATAACCACTAGGGCTGTCAAAGTTAACGCAATAATAACACGTTAATGCACATTCGACGAGGGCTCAGTTTTAAAGCTTGAGTGAAGATACTGGTATCATATGAAACTAGAAAACCTAAAGAATCCATCGGTACCAACCATGTCCTACTAGCTTGTCACAAAGGAGGATAAATAACGCTCCAAACTTGCGCTAAATTTTGGCAAGAAAAAACTGGCATGGCCATTTTCAAAAGGGTCCCTTGACCTCTGACCTCCAGATATGTGAATGAAAATGGGTTCTATGGGTACCCACGAGTCTCCCCTTTACAGACATGCCCACTTTATGATAATCACATGCAGTTTGGGGCAAGTCATAGTCAAGTCAGCACACTGACACACTGACAGCCATGTTATGATTTGGGCATATTTTTTTATGCTAAATGCAGTATTATTGTTTTGTGTTATTAATTGATTTCCAATAATACATCTACTATACATAGGCTACGTTTGCATAAAGTAAGCATATGTGTTCACTCCCATGTTGGTAAGAGTATTAAATACTTGACAAATCACAATCGATTGACAGCCCTAATAATCACCTGAAACTAAGAATTGTTGTTTTTTCGTTAGTTTAGAATGAGCCCTTCATATCTACATAGGGAGCGGGTCCTCTTCAGGGAGTCCGCCATGTTTCTACAGTAGCCCAAAACGGACCATCAAAACATTGGCTCTAGAGAGACGTTTTTACGTTACCTGAACTTATGAAACTGCGGTAACGTTAGCCGCAGAGTGCAAAACCGTGGTACCGCCAGCCGCTGTCTGCCTTCCGTTGCTTCTACAGTAGTGTTATTATGGTATGGATGGCCTCTGAGCCGCAGTTTTGCACTCAGTGGCTCACGTTACCGCAGTCTTGGAAAGGGAGGAGTGAGCGAAGGGGTACTCAGTTGGTTGCAATCTGCAACCACACTGCTAGATGCCACCAAATCCTACACACTGTACCTTTAAGTACTAATTACTTTAAATAAGCATGACCTTAATCGTCATCATGACGCTCCTACCTTCCAGAGGGATGTTGAGGCCTGTGGCTGTGGAGGTCAAGGCCAAAAGCAGAACAAGCTGCAGGCTCCCCACCGACCTCATCTCCCTCCACTGGTTAATGGAGACAGCAGAGACCAGGAGAACGTGTTGATGCAGATCGACCTGCTTCACTTGGGATTCGTAAGGCACAGAGGACCTGAAAGAGTCAGAATGAGATGGTCATAAATCGACTAATTCAACTCGGGGAAGAAAAAAACAACAATGGTAGAATAAGAGCTCTGCGAGCATCTGTTCCAATCAGAGAGATGCATCGCTGAATGAGCATCGCAGAGGGAGAGTTGCTTTGCTCTAAATGGGATGCAAATAATCACACTTTAGGTAGCGTTGTTGAAAACAGGCCACTTTATAAACATGGCTGACTGCCAAGTGAAAGTAAAGAAAACACCAGAATGCAAATACATAAACAAGATCTGACCAAATAAAAACCTGTCAAACTCATAGATACTTTGCGATGTAATTAAAACACATTAAAGATTCCTTCTGTTCTGTTTTAACAATTTCCTTTTAAGATGTGCTGCAGGGTAAGAATCATGTTCATGATGTTTTGCAAGTAATTGTAGATTATACCTAAAGGGCATTTGGATTTGAAGGCTTAGCACTCAAAGGCAGAATAGTCACAGAGGAAAGTAGAAAGCAAAGAAAAAAATCATTTCAAATTAAATATTAACTTTAATTAGAATAATCAGTTTGCACATTCAAAATCTTTGATTTTTCATGTACAACAAAAGTTCTGTAATACGGCCCATTTAAAGCCCTTGTGCCTATAATGTATGCAAAATGTCCCACTGAGGACATTTAGCGTTGGTTGTCCCTCATTGTTGTGATGTCGTAGCACAACACAGCACAACACTTGTCTGGGGATTACCCTTTGAACTGTAAAGCCCGGCTGGTGGCATCGCATGGCATGCTTACAGTAAACCCAACTGGCACAGAGCTGCTGTCTGCTGCGATCGCTAGATCCAAGATGGCAGACTATAAATTGGTCTAAGCCCGTCAGTATTTCACGGCTTAGTTCTCACAGCGCTGAGACTGTGGCGGCAGCGCTGGCGATGCCAAATGGGTTCACCCTCCAGCTAATCCTGCTATCAGGAGAATGAAGGCGGGGGGAGCCCCGGCAGTCATACAGTACGCTGCTTAACAATGACTGAGTGCTACTCAGGGTTCTTCTAAGGACGCAGAGCTGCATGTGTTGTCCCTTCTTAGCCAGAGAGAGGTTAATGTGCTAATTGTTGTAGACTAGATGCAGGATTAAGCTGCTTGAATTTAGAATCAATTAAACAAATTGGTGGAGTATTATTTGCAATAAGGACTTTTTTGTGATTATCTTCCACCGGATTGAGTGGTAAACAAAGCTGCTGAGATGTTTGTTCCAGTGGAGTAAACATACATTTTCATGCTGTAATAAAGCTGTAAGCTGCTCTCATTCTCCGTCTGGTGCTATTGTACATGATAATTCACACACACACACACACACACACACACACACACACATGTGCACGCCTGCACACAGCTTTGCATTACAGACCACCTACAGTACTCTTGTACAGACATCAGTAAAAAGTGATTGTGTTGTGATTTAAATCAGAAGTCTACAGCCTTTTTGTTTAAGGGACCCTTTTCTATCATTCAATGAACTGACCACCCCTGACTAAGCCACATATTTTATAGATATTTAATTATTATATTCAATACATAACAATAACAGCAGTGCAGAACAACTGATAAACTGTACAATTAACCCAAACAGTGAACGTAATACCTGCAGCATGTTTGTGTAAAATGAGCAATTTGGATGAATTTTGAGCAGATTATTTGTGAACATCACATCAGAGATTAAGTTATTTTTAGGAACTTTTAATACAATTCTCTGTATTATTATTTTTTTTAACAAATCATACAAATCAGACAAATTCAGTGTTTTCTTCTCCCTAACGCTTGGTCATTAACTGTGTACTTTTCTAATGCAGGACAAGGTTGTGTTAAGGTCTTCCCCGTGCTCTATTCTGTTTATATACATCCACACTGTACAGTCGGCATTGCCCACAAAACGTCACATCAGCTTTACGCCGTGGGGGGAAAACAAACCATTCGCTACCATGCCAGAAGCTGCTGTGTAGCTTTCTGTCAAATAAACTTAAATATCCAGACCTAAAGTTTCATATTTTACTTGACAGAGAGACAGAATCTGACAAGAGAACACTGTGGCTGCAAGCCATCTGGCGGCAGGACGATTCTGGACGCTTGTGGAATCTTAAATCATGTCGGTGTGTGTAGTCGGCACTTCATTACAGGTAATGTTAACATTATCTTAAAGCTGAAGTAGAGATTGGAGCAAATATGATTAAAAAAGTTATTTTTATAAAGCGGTCGTTATATCGTGACAGTAGTGCATGAAACAGGTAACCTGAAAAAAATCATGTGTCTCTGTGTCCTCTGGTGTCTTCCTGTGACCAGAGATTTCACAGACCGGAGGAAAACAAGCAGTAAGAGCTGATCTGAGGTCTGCTGTCCAGCTGTCATCTATGAGAGCCGGCTGTCAATCACTCGCCAACTCCGACCAAACGGTCAAACTAGGCAGCGCTGATCAAATATGAATCAATATTATGTTACGTTAATGTCTATTTCTCTCCTCAAATGTTCTCAGAATCATCTTGTAGCACGGTTTAGCTGTAAAATGAGAATGTTTGTGACGCTGCCGCCATTGTGAAATCTGGCGAAGGCACACCAAGTTCTGGTCACATGACCAGAGCACAGCCAATAGGAACGCTCTCTCAATGAAATGACCTGTGATTGGTCAAAGTCTCCCGTCACGGGCTAGATTTTCTAAAGCCTGAAAACAGAGCCATGAGAAGGAGTAGAAGTCTAGTTGTCTCTCAGAACACTTGAATTACAATATGCTGAAAGGTTATTATGGGATTGTTGCCCAATGATGCCAAAAATATATACTGCCTACTGCAGCTTTAATGAGCTTTTTTTGAAAAGTCTGTTGCATATGTGAAAACATAGGCTAATGGCATTGAGTAACATTCAAATATTCAAGTCTATTACATCATAACATTACATGGCTGTAGGGTATTGATATAATAAAGGTAAGTTTAATTCATCATATATTGAGTAAATGCAATAGTGTCACTTACCAGGCAATTAAACCAGATAGCAGAAAATATCTGGCAATGACACTTAGTCAATGACACTCCATTTAGTTGGGTCATTTGTCCAGTCTTTTATAAGATATGGACAATAATCTACTCTAATTCTGTCTAATTTTTGTATGTAACGTTCTCTGTCAAGTGAGGACAACTCTATATAAGACATGGCACTTTTGTATCTAAATTTATGATATCAAAAAACGTGCTTTCCTTGCATATCCGGGCGTTGTTTTCCCCCTCTGTCCTCAATCACGTCCCCTAACTATGACACGACACCGACTGTATGTATCTTAAATTGTAATCAAAACTTTAAAAATAAGTATTGAGCTTTCTTCACAGAAATGAATGAAATGCTGAGATTTAGGACAATTGTATATTTAAAAGAAAACGTTACACCCCTTAAAATCAAGAAGGCATTGCGACCCCCCGTGAAGCTTTGGCGACGGTGGTCGGGACCCCTGGGTTGGGAACCAGTGATTTAAATCACAGACAGAAAAAAAACACATCAGCCCAGCAGAGCATGCAGAGTCCTTGTTAGGTAGGAGACCCACAGTCCACCAGTGACATGAGAAGTGGGACCTTTTATCCAGATTCCTGTTGATCCTGGCAACAAACCAAACAAGCAACTTTCATTCATGCGCAGCAAATCCACTGCCTGACACACGCCGGAGGAGCCTCGTGGGATGGGCAGATTACTACGTTTTCTGTGCACGTGGAGATCTGCAGACCTGCCACTTTATGGATAACTCAAACAAAGCTGACATTAGTCCCTTTAAAAGGCAAAATCTTTAGAGCGTAAAACGGGGTGGAGTCACTATGTAAACAGATAACAAAGCACTTGTATTGGGATCCAAGGGATCTGTTACCTGAACACATGGCAGATCATGGCCACAAATCCGCAGGGATTGTGTTTCCTAAGCCACTAGTTGGCCAAGGCAACTAAGAGTGTGACTACTACTACATGACTAGGCCTAATCCTTGCCAACAAACACTGTATACAATGACACCCTCCTTTTCTTTAAAGTCAAACTTAGCTCAAGACAAACCAGCTCCCCTATGAACTATAAATGCAAAGTAAAGCAGAAATGATCTGAACACACATTACTCTACTCAAATGCATTAGAAAAGGAAAAATGACAGCACACTTTTCATGAAGTAACAGTAATACTCACTGGTTTTTAGAGTCATTCTACATGTTAAGTCCTCCTCTAGCAGCAGAGGCCCAAAGGCAGCTGCACTACAAGTCCATAAAACAAGTGCAGGACATGGACCATCAAGGGATCAATCCAGTAACTCTCTCTGAACCAACATCTCTGACACGTCCTTCCTCCTCAACCTCACGTTTGCTCCTCTCCCGGTGCTCGGGCACGCCTCCCCGCCCGCCCCTCCACTCATGCGGCTAAAGGAGCGACAGGAGACTCACTGAAGTGACATATGTCGCCAAAGCCTCTCACTTGGCAAAGAGGCTCTCTAAGCCCGTGACAATGACTGGGACAAAGCCGGCACTGCGGGGCAACTCAGCAAGCATTAAAGAATGGGCGGTGAGAGGAAGTACAGGCATGTCTCTGCCTCTCTTTCTCTCACTCTCTCTCTCTTCCTTTTTTCCCCCCCTGGATCCCTCCATCCTGCCTTCCACAAACTATGCACGCCCATTTACACCCAGCTCCGTCTCAATGACTCTAATGCAATGTGTATTAGCTCCATTGAAAGGGGAAGGGAGTCATCTTCTCTCAGAGGACCAGAGCTTTTGTGTACTTTCATTTCCATGCAGTGCTCCGGGGGGATTGATAGACGGAGGCACATGCCTGAAATAGACATAATGTTGTTGATAGCAGGCTACTAGGATACTTTAGGATTTTACTTTCCACTTTCTTTCTTTTTTTATCATGCAAGCAGAGTTTCTTATCTGGAGATATGTAAAGAAATGATTCACTTTAATCTGTATTTCTCCGGAGGCTATTCAAACAACTTAAATATCCCTTTTATGCAGAGGTCTCCGGATGTTATCTGTCTGTAATTCTCTCAATAGGCCCCATTCATATTCCGAGGAGTAAAGCAGGGATTTGTGATATACAGGTGGCTCAAACAGACACCGTTCTGAGTTTAAAGTGTTTCCAGATCTGCATTGTATTTAGGAATAATGGAGGTTGTATCTACAACATCATTTTCTAAGCCTAATGGAGACATAATGGCCGCGCCGATTGGGTAAGCAATGCTCACACTGAAAGGGTGATCCAACCAGAAGGAAAAAGATTTCTTCTACATTCACAGCCCCTGAAATGATGTCTCACCCTCAGATGAACTACTCTAAAGTCAAGAATGGCATACTAACATTTTAAAGTAAGCTTTGGTGAGCAGTTCTGGGAGGAAACAATCTTAACAGCATTTATCCAGCCTAATAAAGACATTAGAAGTGTTGTTTGTTCTTTCTTTTGTGTTTATTCATTTGTGGACAAAAAAATTATTTTTAACTAACTTTAACATTAACTAGGAAGCTATACTTTTTATACTTCTTCTTTTTTACGTTTAAACCAGCGACTGATTCAGACTTGCCTGCAATTCACTACAGTCATTGTGCAGAATGAGACAGTTGTCATCACTTCTAATGGACCTTTTCCATGATTAAGAGTGCATTGGCTCATGTAAACAAACCTTAGAGGCCTAACGGACTACACGTGGGAGCATGTGCACAAAAGATTAATGTAGATCAAAAGACAATAGCTGCAGCATGGTCAAACATGTGTGTGTCAAACTTGTCTGGTCTAAGTAAATATATACACAGAGTCATCTGGCTGTATGTGATGGGAACAAGTTAGTGCCAAAAGGAAGGGACAACATAAGAGACTAAAGGAACAGTGTGTAACATTTATATAATACATAATATTAATATGTTTTCTTTAGTGTATAATCGCCTGAAAATAAGAATTGTGTTTTTGTTAGCTTAGAATGAGTTTCACGGGGCAGGCTGCCATATACTGACAAACAAATATAGACAGATTTTTCTTCTTGCTTCTGCCACCGTAGTTCTGCTACACGTTTGGCATACAGAAGAAGTTTCAGTTTGCGATCTGCAATCTCACCGCTATATGCCACCAGATCTTTTGTAATATACTGTATATTTTATGATACCATATACTGTATGTTCACTCATGTATTTTGAGAGCTGAAAAGATTAATTGATTAATCAATTAGTTGAAAATTAATCTGCAGCTATTTTGATAATCGATTATTCTTGTCAGTTGTTTTTTAACCAAAAGTGCTTTTTGCTTGAAAAAGAGTAATTGGTTTTATTTACATTTGCTGGTCCCAGCTTCTCCAGTTTGAGGATTTTCTGCTTTTCTCTGTTTTATATCATTGGAAACTGAATATTTTTAAGTTTTTGGGCTGTTGGTCCGACAACATGAGAGTGGGAAAATATGCTTGTTTTATGCAAATGTATGTATATATTTATTATTGGAAATCAATTAACAACACAAAAAAAAATACAAATATTGTCCAGAAACCCTCACAGGTACTGCATTTAGCATAAAACAATATGTTAAAATCATAACATGGCAAACTGCAGCCCAACAGGCAACAACAGCTGTCAGTGTGTCAGTGTGCTGACTTGACTATGACTTGACCCAAACTGCATGTGATTATCATAAAGTGGGCATGTCTGTAAAGGGGAGACTCGTGGGTACCCAGAGAACCCATTTACATTCACACATCTGGAGGTCAGAGGTCAAGGGACCCCTTTGAAAAAGGCCATGACAGTTTTTCCTGGCCAAAATTTAGAGCGTTATTTAGCCTCTTTATAAATAAGCTAGTATGACATGGTTGGTACCGATGGATTCTTTAGGTTTTTTAGTTTCATATGATACCAGTATCTTCCCTCTAGCTTTAAAACTCAGCCAACTACAACATAAAAATCGCAAGTTGCGTTAGTGCGTTAAAGAAATTAGTGACATTAAAACAAATTTGCGTTATTATTGCGTTAAGTTTAACAGCCCTAATATTTGCATATTTCAGATTCAAAGTATCAGCGCTCTAATTATGACTCACAGCTGAGTGATAACAACTACACACTCACACAAGGAACTGAACAAAAGAGAATGAGCAGGACTTTGCCAAGTGTTTTCAGGGTCTCTACTCATGACCAGTTTCATTGTGCTTGTTAAATTAACGTGAATGTTAAAAACAAACGAGAGACAAACATCGTTTGTGAGTCCCGACTTCACGTCTCCGCCGACACCTCGATCCCCCGCGGTGACTAACCGAAGAGGTTGCCCTGCCCCGAGCCTTTTGTCGTGACGCATTTCCTCCCCAACAGATAATTACAAGTCTTTTGCTCCTGTCGTTATGCGGAGCTCACAAATACACATCAATTACAAAATACCTTCCAAACAAACCTCTGGCACACTGCAACACCAGATGACTGGGTTAAAATATCTGTAAACACACAAATAGAGTATGTGCGTGTGTGTAATGAGTATAATCAAAGAAAGGACGGCACCGAGACACACCTAAGTTATGTACGGTAAATCTAGTACAACAGCCGACCCATTCATGATTCTATTACATTCTCAAACATTGTCTGAAATCACAATGGAGAAGATTTCAGTGAGTGTTAAACCACACAACACTATGTGCAGACACTCCACACAAGCGACTGCAGACACAAAAGATACACATCATGACAAGCTTGGCTGTCAACACGGACAATGGCAGCAATGACGGATGGAGGGTTCAGACGTCCATAAAAATCAGCTGGGACTGACGGAGAGAAAGCCAGCCTTCAGACAAACTCTATTCATGAACAAATACTAAGTTGTTTTGGCCCGTTTACTTTGTTTTAGCAAAGTACACAACTTACACTGAGTGGGTTGGGCTACTTACATTCTCATTCCTAAAATGATGTTAAACAAATGTGATAGTAAAGGACGTGTAATTACGCTAATTTTCTGTCTGCCTCAGGAAACCTCTCATGCACGCGTCAGTTATGCAGTGAAAACATGCAAAAGAATAAATAAAGAGTGTGTGTCTTGTGATTAGTCTCTGTGTGTATTACTGGTAACCATAGATGCAACGCATCACAAAACTCACGGTTTGGATCGTATCACGGTTTTTGAGTAACGGATCGGATCAGCAGAAAAAAAAGGAGCAAATATAACTTTTTGAGATTTCCCGATCACGTTTTTTTGCTGCAGATACTGATTCCTGATCGTCCATGAGCCATATCAGCCAAAACAGATAGTTTTATGCTCCAGTGCTGCCAACGTTACTAGCTCTCCGTCTTTCCACCATTTCAACATGGATTTACTGTTCACAACGTAGCATTATCAGAGATCTGCGACTAGAAAGCATTAATGCTGATCTCCCGATCGCATATTTTTACTGAATGTCGTCCGATAACGATCTGCAGTAAAACTTTATTTCAGACTATGATGGTTAAACTGTGTAATTAATCCGTGGTTCACAAGCAGGCCAAACTGTTAGGGGAATCCGTCCGGAGCACGGATCAACTACGGTCCGTTACACCGCTAATAAATGTTGTTATATAAGTGACAATACTCATGACTGATTACTTTTTGTAAGGCAAATACCATCTCTACATCTAGGCTTATTATCTCGGCTTCTTTAACAATTCGCTGATGATTGCCCGGCTTATCTGTTAATGACAGAAGTCTCACTTACTATAATCATGTTTACTCACACAGATTAAAACAGCAGATGCACTGGACTAATGCCAACATCAGGCCAATTCCTGTAGTGCTATCTACAACTGAATGATTATATCATATGTTAAATACTGTAGCCTACTCATTCACGACAGTTTTTGTCTCAACCAATGAGGAAAGAGAACGTTCGCCGCTTCCAGTGAACTTTTGACGGTTTAAAGAATTCTCAAAACATGTACTGAGTATGCAATATGAGCATCGAAGACATACCTTGTGGGCTTAACAGCCTATAGCTGTTTCCCACGAAACACACACAAAACATGACAACAAGCTGTCATAACATAGCAACTCTCCTTACCTCGAAGCTCAATGTGTCTTCGTCATTACTTAGTGGCGCAGTAACGTGTTTCTGTTTCGGTCCCCCGAGCACTTCGACAAGCTAGTAATCATGTAAGCCTGGAATTCACAACAACACTTCTCTGACACACATCAAACACATCCAATCACATCAAACCTGTGCTTCCAGTATTACGTTAAGCCCTATACTTTTACGTTGTATACTAGCAAAACAGGTTTAAGGCAAAAGTGTGCAGCGGCTCATATTTCAAAACCATAAAATGATCAACAAAAAAGCATGTTGCTTTGATCCTGCAGTAACTTTCTACTTCATACTCCACCGTCATGTGATTTATTTTAACCTAAACTGGTTTACACCCTTTGCCTGGGATCAATCGCTACAGCAGATTTGAGGTCATTAAATGTCAGAACGGTGGTTTCATCCCTCCATCTTTTAATGTGAATGTTTCTGTTGCAGTGTGTAAGTCTGTCGAGGTGTGCCACTGAGCTTTAAGTGGTTCCTGTGCTGGCACACTTTGTGGAATGACATGTTCAGCGTCACCACTATAAACAGGAGCCAGCCTGGCACGCAAACAGTTGACACGCTATTACAACCTTAAATACTAAAGCACGGACCATCAGATTAGGTGTTTCCTGAACAAACTACAAACACTTTTTTGGAAAAAATAACTTCCCACTCGCAGAAAACATGGGGATATAAAACTGAATTATTGCCAAAAACGGAATTTCCATTAAAAAAAAAAAAAAAAAAAAAATCAATCTGTTGAGTGCCACAAGCTAGAAAACAACATGAATCACTATAGAAACACACGTCCCTCGCAGAAGTGGAGAGTGACAAAGAGTGGCATTCAGGAGCTTAATCAGTTTTCCACAGCTAGTAGCGGCGCAGGGAGAGACAGTGTGGAGACAAACAGTCACACTCAGCTTCCTCCCTTCAAACGGCGAGGCCACGAGAAAGACCTCTTCACACCTTCCTTCACCCTGACACATTGTTCATCGCTGTTGCAGAGAGGCAGATAAGGGAGCAGTGCTGTGCTCTATGGCCTGAACTAAGCCGCTAATTAGTTTATGGGATAATCTCGAAGGCCTTAAGTGGTATTTAGTTGGGTTGGTGAGGTCTTTTTTAAGAATTCCCCCCAAAAAAATAGAAGAGATTTCGCTTCAAAACAAGTGTTTGTAGGTCCAGTCCCTCAGGATTTTGACCAAAACTAAGTCAGCAAAAGTTTTGTGTGTAACAATTAGGGGGATCTATTAGCAGAAATGGAATATAATATTAATAAGTATGTTCTCTTTAGTGTATATTCACCTGAAACTAAGAATCGTGTTTTCGTTAGCTTAGAATGAGCCGTTATATCTGCACCGCCATGCACAGTAGCCTAGAACGGCTTGGGCCGCAGTAATTAACGTTACTCGCTGCAGTCGCCACCGCTCTCTCTCGCTTACTTCACCACTCACTTCCCTCATACACACACACACTCTATAAGCACTGGCTCTGTTCAAAATGACTTACGCTACTCTTACAATGACTGGCTCTAGAGAGCACGCCTGGCACACGGGAGAGGCTTCAGTCGGTTGCAATCTGCAACCACACCGCTAGATACCACCAAATCCTACACACACTGCTCCTTTAAAACATAAACATGTTATGGGCTCAGCGTGCCGTTTTAACAAATATTACTTTCATTAATGAAAGTTATAATGAAATGATAACTTTATAACGATAATGATAGTCATATAATATTTCATTTTATAGTGTTAGGCCAATCATTATCATCGGGTGTCATAATAGGTTTCACTTGGTTTGAATTTTGGTGGTGGGGAGACTATGTCTTTAATCTACTTGAACAATGATTTCTGTGTGTTTAGTGGCTCAGAGCAGAAGACCTATAAATACGTCGCTGGCACCATCTGTGTGTCTATTTATGTGCAGGATTAGCTCCAATGGCACGAGACACGAGAAGTGAGAATTCAGTATTCAAACACAATGCATTCCTCCTTGAGAACCGGAAGTGTGGAGGAACTTGTGAACTTGTTTTTTATTGTCATTCTTTATTCATTTAAATTTTGTTTAATGGATCAACTGGGTTGTGATGGGTCTACTTTCCTGAGTATTTATTGTGTATATGCAAACATGCTAACTGCTTTCCAGCTATTGGTTTAGCTATAACAATATATAACAATAAACAGAACCACATGTCCACCCAATACAAATTCTTATGTCCATACGTAATGGAAATGGATTTTTTGTTTCCAGTTGAGACAAAAGGACGGTGAATACACCTGTTGACACACTTAACTCCTCTCATCTCATTCTTCGAAAAGGACAAGAAAGAACTGACAACAACAGCCACCCATGAAGCTTCAGAGACTTCCATGTACCTAGTGACAAGTTGTGATAAATTCCATTTTATGATGTTTAGAAATAACAGCTGTTGTTCGATCCGGGGATTAGCCTTCATCTCTGAAGGGCTCAGCCACAGAAAGTAATGAAGCTTCACCTCAGGGCGAGACCTGCCTGGTCTTGTAGCACACACACACACATACACACCATTGTGAATACTCTCACTCCCACGTGTCCCCTCCCACCCTTCCCTTTTTAAACACCAGAAAAGATCGTTTGTGGATGTCATTACTCAAGCTTTAGGTAGACTAAAAGAAAAAGGAAAAAAAGAAAGGAGCGATTTTCTTGTCACTTTTTTTAAAAAACCCATTTGGGTCTTTCTTCAAACGGCTTGCACCTGCAGCTTAGTTCCCTCTCAGAGACAGAAAAGGATTAGGGGTAATATTTCTACCTTAACATCTGTTTGTCTGGATGAAGAGAGTCTGAGAAAATCCCATAAGTGTGTGTGACATTAAGAGGTATCATGCATAATCTGTGCAGATTAAAGAATAACGTACCTGGCATATGGGGCAATGATGATACACGTTCAAATGCATGGTAGCATTCTACAATAAATAAATAAAGTAAAATATTTCTGAAGTGTTGGCAGTTAATTGCTGAAATTCTCTACATTAACCAAAGGCTTGTGGCAAAGGGAATTTATCTGGCATGGTATACTGCATTTACAAAATCATCATACTTATGAGAAACTCATCAGAAGTAAATTACTTATCCGCTTACTCATGAGGCGCTGGCAATCAATGAGTTATGAAGCATCTGCTGCAACATGTCAAAACACTATGAGTCACTTCATCCAAGAGCACCCGAGCACAGCCCTCGCCTTAGGAAAAAATATACCCAAAATGAATCAGGAATAACTCCTCAACCATATGACTCGGATGCATATATCTGGTCTGCTTTGAAAGGTAAGAAGCTAAGGAATATGAACTCATTGTAAGTAAACCTATTTATCTATTTACCATTCCAGAGTAAATGGAGATGCAATAAAGGAACAAATAACATTTTCATAATCACAAAGTACATAATCTAAATTTCAAAGGCAAAATCACTATTAGGCCCAGGGTGAACAACATTTTTGAAATTTTGGGCACCCTGGACTTCCAACCCCCCAAAGGCACAACTAAAGCACACTGTCAACCATCATACCAAATTTGAAGTTCCTAAGTTAAATAGTTTCCAAATTCTGCTCCGGAAACGAAAGTGTGACTTGCGAACGGATGTAAGGATTATACCTCCGTTGTCGCGGAGGTATAATAAAGAAAATAGACCACTGATACTGAATTTATGAGTCAGATTATCTCAATTAGTGAGAAAAAAATCAACTAAAAACACAATCAGTGTCATTCTAACATAACAGTGACTGATGGTGGATACAGTGTGCTACTATTACAGCACTACACTTTCTGAAAACTGACATCAATTTCAGCCTGTTTCCACCCAGTTTGCCCTTAATCTGTTACATCAATACTATGGCTCAAAGCCAATGGCGCTTGAGGATGCTCATCAGATTGGTAGGGCTATAATTACTCTTGGGACAGGAAACATAGGACTTGTACCTTGCATCACCCTGTGTGAGTGATAGCCTCACTGCTGTCCAACACAGGCAACCATGACAGGGGTACCCCTGTGAAAGTGTCAGGGCCTTGCTTCATTAGCATATCTGGACCACCATGAATGAAAGTGTTTGTTCTGGTCTGCGCTCCCCATTTGAAAGGGTCCATTAAAGAGTGTTTTAGGGGTTCCACTGTGTTGAGTCGGAAGTTTTTGGAGCTGGTGTACGGAGGAAAGTGCCAGAGCAAAGAAAAAAAACTGTACTGAGGGGACACGGTGGCCCGGATCAATCTGTATGCAGATGATACACCGCTTTGACATCTTTCAGCGTGTGAACAGGTGGACCATATAACAAGTATCAACATCAATCCGGTTAATAAATCTGTCAATGATCTAGTTGGCAGGTTGTGATTAAACTCATGCAGGCTGGTCTCACATTCAGAGCCAAGTGTCAGCTGAAGCCTGTTTACTGTAAATCAGAGATTGCAACATCCCCCCTGGCAACTCTGCAGACTGACAATTACCAAATACCTGCTTTTGTCACACAAAGGTACAAGTTCGCTTGTAGTTCAGTTTACTCATATATTATGGCAAAGTTAATTTCACCAGTAAGAATTAATAAGGAAACTTGCTGATATCAATTAGACAGAAATTGAAGAGCTGGAAAAGTCAAGAAACAAAGTCAGGCAACCTATGTGGTCTGTTCCCTGTTTTCACACCTGATCATCCGCCTGGATGAGGCAGTCAGGAGCATGCTACGCTGTCATTCAATGAATGTTTAAAACTACACAAAGATGCCAGCGGAAGAAACAAATAGAGCCTAGAGGGCTTTATGTTTGAGTAGCCAGGGAATCCACGGTGTCCTGTCGCTTCGTTTGGAGAAATACCTGTCATTGCTGCCGCCCAGTCCACCGGCCTTTTATTTCCATCCTTCGCGGACAAACTACATCAACGATCTATGATAAGTTAACAATGTATCTTCAGCTAGCTTGCATGTTTTTATTTGAAACCTATTATGCTCCGATTTCTCTAACTATAAGTAAGTAGTAACAGCAAGTAACAGACTACACTAAAACAAAAATGATATCGCTGGCGAGTGACAACATACTGCATTTAGCATAAAAAATATGCTCAAATCACAACATGGCAAACTGCAGCCCAACAGGCAACAACAGCTGTCAGTGTGTCAGTGTGCTGACAGTATGACTTGCCCCAAACTGCATGTGATTAACATAAAGTGGGCGTGTCTGTAAAGGGGAGACTCGTGGGTACCCATAGAACCCATTTACATTCACATATCTTGAGGTCAGAAGTCAAGGGACCCCTTTGAAAATGGCCATCCCAATTTTTCCTCGCCAACATTTAGTAAAGGTTTGGAGTGTTTTTAGCCTCCTTCGCAACAAGCTAGTATGACATGGTTGGTACCAATGGATTCCTCAGGTTTTCTAGTTCCATATGATACCAGTATCTTCATTCTAGCTTTAAAACTGAGTCCGCTACAACCTCTGTATAATTGCAAGTTGCGTTAATGCGTTAAAGAAATTAGTGGCGTTAAAACTAATTTGTGTTAACGCGTTATAATGACAGCCCTATTTTTTTTTTTTCTTTCTCGTCACGTTAGGTATAGGTCCTACTAGAGAGCCCATGGGGGTGATTAAAATGCACCTATCCAGAGTCAAACATCCCTGTACCAGCAAAGACGAGTGTGATTAAACACTACTTCAACAATTGCACAATTAATGACGATCCAGATAAATGTTAAATAATCACCCCAATTTTTAAGCTTGCTTTCCACTGTGTCTGTGTTGCTGAAGAACTACATTGCTTTGCAGAAGAATGATTATTTGTTATCAATAAATTATTGCATGTTGGTGTGTGTTTAATTTATGAAACTTTACCAGATACGTGCAGTAACCGTTTAATAAAAGCAATAAGCCACAGAGTGCCAAAAACCCCCTTAGCTAAATCACAGCCTCTTGTGTCTTTTTGCTTAATTAAACACAGATTAATGACAGTGGTTTAACTGTTTTACCAGAATTATGTTCACAATGTTCTCATATACAATTAAAAGACACCCATACAAGCCAATCAGAAAGTATTTCTGTGAGTATTTTCGGGGGATATAATTACCAGTCCTTGATTTTCAAGGTAACAAAAAATAAACTATTTTGCACTTTGATGTGCAGAAATTCACCTAAAAACAAATGTTTATCTGAGGGAAGTTTCAAGCTGCCTCATTTTTATCGATTCTTTGGAAAGAGCATTTCAGGGAGCTGCATGCTGATTTGCCTGAACCTCTACACGGCCTGACGACCATAGAGCTTCATATCGACACCTGCTGCAAAGGCAGAACTGCGTCATGTGTGAGATTACTGCGAGCGAGGTCGTGACCCCGCGAATGCATGAAAGTTAGGGAGCGCGAGAGAGACAGAAAGCGAGAGGGGGAGGGGGGGCCGAGAGTTTTTGGGTGGTGATATCTACGGCACAGGAGAGAGAAATCCATGGGAATTCGGCTCATTAGCATATGAATCAAATTCCAGCAGCAGGAATAGACAGACATTCAGTTCAGAGCCCGTCGTTGGGAATAGCAGCAGTGGATGAGCAAGGGTCAAAGTTAATCCTCCCATGGTGGGCTACAACAGTAGAGCTAAGGATTTCAGAGGCTGGGGGGGGAAATATGATAAAGATAATACAACATATTACCATGACACGCTGAATTCAAACGAGCGTGTACAACACTTGTGGTACATGCACACCATCAGGGTGAAACTCTGAGCATTACAAAGGCTGCTGCTCCTCATGGTTATAAAAAAACGTGTCTAAGATAACGTTCAACATATGAGTTCATTAAATGCATCACTGCCTTTTCTGCTCTTTTTATTACTATATCTGTACATAGTTTTTAATATTTTCTACTGTTTACTAATTATTATATCTTTATTATTTACTTACTATTTATTATATATTGTTCTGTTTTTTACTGATGCCTCTTGTTGTTTGCGCTGTTCCCCCTTGCTGCTGTGACATTGCAAATTTCCCAGATGTGGGGCTAATAAAGCATTATCTTATTTGATCTTAATTTGGATAATGGAATAATTGTTTTAGTCACAAACATTTGCTTTTTCCAGCCTCTAAAATGAGAAGATTTTATCCTTTGTCTTTGTCATACATGAGAGTAGGGCTGCAACTAACGATTTATTTTCATTGTTGATTATTTTCTTGATTAATCGATTAGTTGTTTGGTCTATAAAATGTCAGAAAATGGTAAAAAGTGTTGATCAGTGTTTCCTAAAGCCCAAGATGACGTCCTAAAATGTCTTGTTTTGTCCACAACTCAAATATTATTATTCAGTTTACTGTCATAGAGGAGTAAAGAAACCAGAAAGCCACTATTTAAGAAGCTGGAATCAGAGAATTTTTATCCCTTTTTTATGAATTATCAAAATAGTTGCCAATTAATTTGATAGTTGACAACTTATCGATTAATCATTGCAGCTCTAGTGCACTGAAAATTCACCTCCATTGTCTTGGGGTGAAGGCAGAACACAAAACATTGGGCAAATAAAATCAAATCTGAAATTGAAAATAGAGAAAAAAAAATTTAATTACTCAAACTTATTAATTGATTATCAAACTAGTTGGCGATTAATTTAATAGTTGACAACTAATGGATTAATCATTACAGCTCTACATGACAGTAAACTGAATATCTTTTGTTTTGTCTTCTTTTGTTGGTTGAACAAAGCAACATGTTTGAAGATGAAAAGGCATTTTTCACAATTTTCTTCCATTTTTTAGACAAAACAATTATCGAGAAAATAATCAGCAAGAATACATTGGAACTGCTACACAGAAGAGAGACCTGTTTTGAGCCTCCCATTAGAGTCTCATCACATCTGTAGATCGTCCCGGCCTTAAAACAGGGGGAACGTGTATGAACATGAAACCCGTGCGTGCATGAAAACTAAATTCTTTACTCCTGTCAAACACAGAACAGCTCTTATCGTTATGTTTCCACAACACAGGCGGCGGCTGTACAATCAGATTTAGTGCTGATTGTGAGAGGCGTCTTGATTTTGAACAAACCCATCTAAAGTTGCTCCCTCTCTGCAGGTTCCAGGAACCAAAACAAAACAAAGTTTGCAGTGATCCACTCAGAAATCTGCAGGAGGTGATCACACGCGGAGAGGATGTTTACCTCATAGTCTGGCAAACCGGGACGCGCCGTCACTGTCAACAAGTCGACGCGCTGTATATGTCACCGCTTTTTTTTTTTCTGTATTTCTATCTCAAAGTGAGCGCTTGTCTCGAAAGAGGCATCTTAACAGTGAGAGCACTGTTCAAAAGCAAGAGTCCATATGAATGCCGTGAAGAGCATTTCAAGTGCCAGCAAACCATGTTCCTCTCTTGCTAGGAGGAATGCAGCCTATTGTCAATTGAACTTGTACAAAAGCTCCTGAAAGTGCAGCGCGGGGGGTAAAAGGAGGCTGAGGACAGCGTATACGTGGCTGCCCTCAAAGCCAGATCATCCCGCTCCTCTTGTGCTCGCTGGAGAAACTTCAGTTGCTCCAATTCAGACGTGGGTGCAAAGTTATTTGTGCCCCCCTGTGCGAGGCGTTGATTTCACCAAACAGTTGTCGGCTGGAGCGGTCACGACCTTTGCTCCCGGTTGTTAGGAGCTGCCAGAGCAGAGAGGCAGAAAGCCAGACACCATGGTAACAGGACTGCTGGTATCTGTGCTGGAAAGATTTACTGGGAATTTTGAAAGATATTTCCACAGAATACAAGCTTAATCCCTTGACGGGCGACAGTCTGATGCGAACAAATCTGTCAACAAACAGACGGGGTAGACAGGCTGAAGACACAATCAGTTTCTGACAGTGACCTCTCTATTTTAAACCGCAGCGTTGACGGCGGCGAGGTCACGTGTCAGTGACTCCTGTAAATGTCTCACAAGCATTCCTAATGTGGACTGGCCGTCCTCGGAGGAGGGAGCGATAAATCCCCTAACCAAATACACACATCAGTGCTCCATCCGTTTACTTTCTCTTTCATGGTCATCTCCTGATCAAAGCCATCATTAAATCATCGAGCGAGGAATGATGAAAGGATTTCAGCCCTGCGTGTCCTTTTATGGCGCAGAAGCAGGGAGGTACCACACAAACTAATACTCACAGCAGGAACGACCATGGGAACGACACAGCAGAGCCACCTGCCATCAAACGTAAAGATCCAACTATAGATTCTTTTTAGTTTTCTATTGGGGGGGCTGGTTGATGACGGATGGCACTGTTATACTGAACACTGAAGCTAATACAAAAAGATGCAGTTAAGCCAATTTCATTGGTCTATAAAATGTCAGAAAATTGTGAAAAATGTTGATAAGTCAAACTCAAAGCCCAAAATGACGTCCTCAAATGTCTTGTTTTGTCAACAACTCAAAAGATATTCAGTTTACAATCATAGAGGAGTAAAGAAACCAGAAAATATTCACATTTAAGAAGCTGGAATCAGAGAATTTGTACTTATTTTTCTTAAAACAATGACTCAAACAGATTAATCGATACTCAAAATAGTTGGCGATTAATTTAATAGTTGACAACTATGGCTGTCAAAGTGTTGTAGGTTGTAGTTGGTTCAGTTTTAAAGCTTCATATTAATATATGAAGCTAGAAAAACCTCAGGAATCCATCGGTACCAACCATGTCATACTAGCTTGTCGTGAAGGAGGCTAAATAACGCTCCAAACTTACACTAAATTTTGGCGAGTAAAAATTGTCATGGCCATTTTCAAAGGGGTCTCTTGACCTCTGACCTCCAGATCAGTGAATGTAAATGGGTTCTATGGGTACCCACGAGTCTCCCCTTTACAGACATGCCCACTTTATGATAATCACATGCAGTTTGGGAGCAAGTCATAGTCAAGTCAGCACACTGACACACTGACAGCTGTTGTTGCCTGTTGGGCAATTTCTGTCATTGTTTTGTGTTGTTAATTGATTTCCAATAATACATATATACATACATTTGCATAAAACAAGCATAGTTGTCCACTTCCTTGTTAATAAGAGAATTAAATACTTGACAAATCTCCCTTTAAGGTACATTTTGAACATAATAAAAAATGTGTGATTAATTTGCGATTAATCACGATTAAATATTTTGATCTGACAGCCCTATTGATAACTAATCGATCAATCGTTGCAGCTCTAGTTCCAACATCATTTAAACATGCAAAGATTAAACAAGCCACTATGTTTCCAACAGCTGTTATGTCACGTTCTCAAGTACACACACAGGCTGCTAAATGTATTCATGTATGCAGTATTCTCAGATTATCATCTTAAACAGTCCTTAAACAGTTAATCCATGCGAATGCTTTCTCCCCCCCCCCCACCTAACGCTATTGATATGTAAAATATGTGATTATCGTGCTTCTCTAGATGAGCAAACACAAATCACAGTTCCTTCAAATTCATTCTTTGCTTGGGGAATATAAGAGATATCTTGCAGCCTTTGCCATCTATACTTTAAAGCACTCTTTGCATTTTGTTTCCCATCTTGAATTAATTATAGTATTATTATGAATGATTTTACTCAGAATATGTTCATTTACACTTGGCTGTTGTTCAAATCAGAGAGCTTTACACATTGAATTTAGCATCTTATGGCTGTTTTTAAACGACTTTTGCAACGATGAGAAGCCTTTCTCTGCTTTATACTAAGTGATTGTCGCCTCCCTTCCTATACTTTCTAATTAAGGGAATCCCCCACTGTGTCTGCCTCCTCAATAAAGTTCCAACACAGGGAATCGATTCCTAGTGGCTCTCAGACTTTGATAACAACATATGCACACGTTTAAGCATCTGAAATCCCTCTGGAAGTTATTAGGCGGTTTATTCTACCACTAAATTAGATTATGTTATATTCTGTCGTGCGGCGGCTGCGTGTCGACAGCACATTGTTGTTGACTATAAGTGTATAAGTGACTGGCATGGAGTTTAACTCTTCCCAGCGCGTCGCTGATTAAGTGGGTTGAGAAACTCGCCCCCTGCCTGGTAAGGCTCTTACACTGCACTGGCTCCTAATGGATAACAATGAGCTGCTCGGATGCCGACAGAGGCTAAATATACTCGGTTCTGTCAGGACACAATTGGCTGCATTTCAAACTAATTTAATGCATTATACAGTGACAGGATGCTGCATAAATATGCTACATACATTATTTCATAATCATACAGTCATAATATTATATTTATTCCACCTAATTCCACGTGTTTTTGTCAGTTAACCCCTCCTGTAAAGCCAAGGTTTCACCAAGAAACTGCAGTGAATATAGAAAAACTCCTCTGACAGGCTCCAATTATACAATTACAGAGGCTGCTGAAAGGCTATTATCTCTTATTTTTCTCTAGAAGGCAAAGTAGAGAGGTGGAGACAGGATGCCTGGCATG
Organism: Sebastiscus albofasciatus; assembly: GCA_916701655.1. Taxonomy (NCBI): domain Eukaryota; kingdom Metazoa; phylum Chordata; class Actinopteri; order Perciformes; family Sebastidae; genus Sebastiscus; species Sebastiscus albofasciatus. The sequence continues at coordinate 104,967 of CAKAOI010049932.1, forward strand.
TGGCAACACATGTTGGACATACCTGTCTCAGGGTGACGGTGCATACAACCAGTAGAAGTGATTTACTGGGACACTTTTACTGTTATGTTCTCTCCTCGTTGCCCCCGGTGAGCTATTCGCCTTGGAAAGTTTTGATTTCCATTTCATGGTGTCAAAGCATTATGACATTTTCCAGCGTGAATCCCCCCTCTGTCAGTTTGCATTCAATTGCCTGCTTCGTAAGAAGAGCACTCAGACAAACCACTCACCATCTGACATTTAGAATTTATCATCCTTTCTCTGCCTCTAATAAAAAAAACAGAAAATGCCGGTGAGCCGGCGGATTCGGAAGGTTCAATTCATTTTGTAGAGAAGTCCTTTAGTCAAAACAACCTGCGCAATATTCTTAGAGAGAGAGAGAGAGAGAGAGAGAGAGAGAGAGAGAGAGAGAGAGAGAGAGAGAGAGAGAGAGAGAGAGAGAGAGAGAGAGAGAGAGTGTATCTTCACACTGAAGAAAGCAGAGCCAGAAACGAGTGTTTAACCAGACTGTTGGATCCAAGGAGAGCTGCAACTATCAACAGGAAATTAATCAGCAGCTATTTTGTAAAAAATGCCCAACATTTGCTGGTTCCAGTTTCTCAAATATGAAGATCTCATATTTGATGATATATCTTTGGGTTTTGGACTGTTGGACATTTGAAGGTATCAAGTTAACATTCAGGGAAACTGTAATGAGCATTTTTCACTGTTTTCTGACATTTTACAAACACAAATTGGGATTGCTTACAGGGCTACAACTACTGATCAATCTGCTGATGAATTGATTAAAGGGGTTAAATGTAAGAATCAGAAATTGTTTGTTAACAGTGACACTTTTCACGTGGCCGTGAAGTCAACGACAGTCAGCATCCTGTTGCTCACGATCGTGCTTGTACTTGTATTACGTAGACGCGAGCGAACATCGGTCAAAATAGTGAGGCGACACACACGAGACTGAACGTGATTGACAGCTGAAACCACAATATCACTATATATTTCACATGCAGGACCAATAGGCACTCGCAAGCATCCTGGCATCCTTCACATTAAAAGCAGTCTACAAGCTGATAGAGGAAACCCAGAAAGTAATAGAAGGTCTCATTTCTTTAGGTTAGGTTACAACCTGTTCACACATTGGCAATAAAAAACATTTACATGTGTAAAAACGTACATACCGTCCCTTTAATTGTTTGGTCACTTTTAGAAAATAGTGAGAAATGCTTCAGATGTCTTGTTTTAACAGTCCAAAACTCAAAGATCTCGTTATTGATATTTGTTTCTTTGCACTATTCCCGCTCTTACTGCTGCTGTGACATGAGACATTCTTAATTAAAGCATCTATTTATCTATCTATCTACAAAGATTCACATTTATGAAGTTCAACCGGAAACAATCAATTATCTATCAAAGTGCTTCCTGGGGCTGCAACTATTTGATTATTTTCATTATCGACCAATCTGTTGATTATTTTCTGGATGAATCGATTGATCGTTTGGTCTACAAAATGTCAGAAAATGGTGTAAAATGTCCATCCCAGTTTCGTAAAGGCCAAGATGTTGTCTTTAAATGTCTTGTATTTGTTTTTGTCAAACACCAGAGCATCTTTCAAGAAAGCATTAAAAGAGTATTTAACGGCAATTAACAGCATGAACGAACAGTTAATGAGTCTTCTGGCGTGCCAATGTTTTTTTTGTTCTGTGGTGTCTAAGGATTTGAAATATGAACACCTCACTGCATGGAATTTGCTAGCGGCATTTTTAAATAAGGTAACGTGGGGACAGGTATTTTCATGTGATGTTTGAATATTGTTTGTGATTTATGTGTCGGACCCAGGAAGACTAGCTGGTGTCAGCTAATGGGGATCCTAATAAACTAAACTAAACTTGTCAATCCAAAGATATTCAGTTTAATATGATATAAAATAGAGAAAAGCAGGAAATCTCCATATTAGAGAGGGTGAACAGAGAATTTTCTGCCATTTTTGCATAAAAAAAGTATGTTAACGATTAATTGATTATCAAAATAGTTTAGCTATTACTGTCCTGTCGATCTACGCATCGATTAGTTGACCAATCGTTGCAGCTCTACTAATTACTTTTCTGTCAATCAACCAACCAACTAACCGTTTCATCACGAGTGCTTAGCTTTCTTATTTATATAGCTGAATAGTGAGCTACGCTTGAGGCTGTAGACTGTCATCCTACTCACAGTTACTATGTTACTAAAGTTTAGCGTTAATCTTAAAGTGCAGCTGAGGCTGATGGGAATTATATTAATATTTTTAAAGGTGTTCTCTCATGAAGTGTCAGACATGTGGAAATGTTTGTGGTACTACATGACCAATGGACCAACGTTGCCATCCCCACTGAGCCAGGGTCATTTAAGGCTACATGACCCAGTACATGTGAAGCTAGATCACACCACGCCTGAATAAACACATATCTGGTTGTTTTTCAAAGTTTAAACGAAAAGCTGACCTGTTTCTCATGCAACAACTTGTTGTACTGTAAATGAATTGATTGAGCGCTTTGCCCGAACATCACCACGGGGAGCGAGGATCCTGCAGGATTCCCCAATTACCACATTTCAGTCAAGTTGGGTCACACAAAGAGAGAGAGAGAGAGAGACACTCGACCCATTTGAGGCTTGAATGAGCCGGCTTCACAGGGCCGAGCGTGGCCAATGCTCTGGGAGATTCACCCTCCTCTTCTTCACTCTCTGAGTGGCCAGACAGACTGACGGACGCACACAGACAGAGAGATGTGATCTCACTACGAATCACCTGCATTCATGTCAGCGAGTCTGACAGCTTTAGAGGTAGAAATCAAGTGAGTTTAACAGGACTGCACAGCAAAATCACCCATGTTTATGTGAATCTGCAACAGTCACAAAACACGTTTAATGAAGCAACAAAACTTGATTTAACACTCTGATTAAATCTGCTGTAGGAAATGGAGTGATACATGCTGCCCAGCATGAGAGATGGGAACAAAATATAATAAGCCCATTGCTACAAGAGTGCAAAGTGGTACACGGCTATTATTTTCATTGTCAATTAATCTGTTTTCTCAATTAATTAAAAAGTTGTTTGGTCTATAAAAGTCAAAAAATAGTGAAAAATGTTGATCAGTGTTTCCAAAAGCCCAAGATGACCTGCTCAAATGTCTTGTTTTGTCCACAACTCAAAGACATTCAGTTTACTGTCATAGAGGAGTAAAGAAACCAGAAAATATTCACATTTAAGAAGCTGCAATCAGAGAATTTAGACTTTTTTTTCCCTTAAAAAAATCACTCAAACCGATTAATCGATTATCAAAATAGTCTCAGCATGAGTCACAAAATCAAATAATCTTTGACTGAGGAGTGAATATGTGAATGATTTTGTATAACTTTGAAGTTCATTCTGGTTGGGAAGCAGATACATTATGGTGGTTACAGGAAAAAATGTATATAAATATAAAACACATGAAAGAGATTACAGATTATTATAAAGCAGCACTGCGATATGATATTAAATATTAATGGGCGAATGTTTTGCAGCAGTTGCAGGTACTAATGCCAGAATGAAATATAATTTTGTACATAAAAATGCCTGATCTCCAGGTGGTAGAAGTATTTAGATCCTTAAGTAAAAGTATTAATTAATGTGCATGTTGCATTTACTGCTATCAAAACACTCAATATAGGGAGAAACACACACAGCCCCTATTCAGAAATTGTGCGTTTGAAACAAGCCCTTAAGATTTCTGTCCATTTGTGATGTCACAAATATACAATATTTAGATCATTACACGGCTTTAAACGTAAACATTCTAAATGTGTACCAGTTTATATCCCGTTGCAGTGTATGTGAACAACATCAGCTGACAGGAAGTAAACATGGACCCAAAGTGTTGCCTAGCAACGCAATTCTGTTGCAGTTCCATTGAAATGTGCTAAAACGGAGCGTTTCAGACAGAGGGTAAATACAGGTATGTTCAGGCCGACAGTATGAGGAAAATAAAGTTGTTTTTTTTAACATTACAGCATGTAAACATGTTCTAGTAGAAACACAAAATATAAGTATGAACCTGAAAATGAGCAGGATATGGGACCTTTAAGTATACATTATTTGAGTAAATGTACTTAGTTACATTCCAACACAGAGGGAGGGAGAAGCACAAAGTGAAAAATACTGTCTCTCTGGCATAGACAATGAAAGATAAAAATCAGAACCTGTTCAGGCTTTTTGTGTCTGATTTGTTTTTTGTTTTGGGTACAGATTCATCTGTGGTTGTTTTGAGCTCCACAGGGATCAGTGACAGCTCTCAGGTGAAGTCTTTACCTGACAGCTCTCAGGTGAAGTCTTTACCTGAAGAAGTCAGGTTAAAGTCTTTACCTGACAGCTGTCTCTGACTTAAGCTCAATAAACAAGACTTTTATAGTTATGCTAACATCCCAACATGCCTCTGTGTGTCAACGCTGAGTGGCTTTCTGTCACAAACCTGCAGAAAACAACACGTAGAAGAAGTCCATTAAGTTTGTGTCTCTCTTACCCATAAAGTCGAGCACCTGGAGGGATGACAGCAAGGTTTTCCTCTTCGGTTTAAAGCTCGTCGTGTCCAGAAACTTAAAAAGTGATGCCAACTTTTAGTCCTCGGTGAGACAAACTCCTGCAGGAACTCTCTCTCTCTCTCTCTCTCTCTCTGGAGTTGAGTCCGTCTCCAACTTCTTTCACCTCAGACGCTCCAACGTGTCACACTGTTTGACTGACTGACTGACTAAAGTGCGCAGTCAACAACTGCAGCTCTGTGACTCTATTATGAGTCTCCACAAGGTCATCTGTCTCTATTTTAGAAGCGACAGAGGTCAAAGGACACGCGGTGTCTCTGAGGACTGACTGCTGCTGTCACACACTGTAACAGTCAAACATGCAGCTACGTGCACGAAACGTGAGGAAATACCTTCTTTGCGCGCGTGTGTCAATCAAGGGGGAAGGCGCGAGAGTGACGTCAGCACCCGCCCCCCAACTCATTCACAGAGCAGCTCCCACCTGATCAACCTGTTCATATTCAGGAGAATATTAGGAACACACTTAGTTATGTTTCTGTCCCTTCATCTAGATATTGGTCTTCCTTATTTGATGATATAAAAAATTGTAATATTATGAGAATAAAGCTAGAAGTTTAAGAGAAAAAAGTCGTAATATTATGAGAATAAAGTCATAAAATTAAGAAAAAAAGTTGTAATATTATGAAAATAAAGTCATAAAATTAAGAGAAAAAAGTCGTATTATTATAGGAATAAAGTCATAAATTTACAACAAGAAAAATGTAATATTATAAGAATAAAGTCATAAGATTAAGGGAAAAAATAAAAATATGAGAATAAAATCATAAATTTACAAGAAAAAAGTCGTAGTATTATGAGAATAAAGTCAGGTCATTTCAGAGAGAGCGTTCCTATTGGCTGTGCTCCGGCTGGTGGGCGGTGCTTATTATTTCCCTAACTGATCTCAACATGGCTTCCGGGTTACAAACTTTCTCATTTTACAGCTAAACACTACAAGATGTTTCTGAAAACATTAGAGGAGAGAAATAGGCTTTACAGTAACAGAATATTTATTCATATTTGATCAGCGCTGCCTAGTTTGACCGTTTGATTGGAGATTGTGAGAGATTGACAACTGCTCAGAGACGGCAGGCTCCAGCTCAGCTCTGATTGGTTACTAAACCCTGAAAACAGATCCATGAGGAGGTGCAGAAGTCTAGTTATCTCTCAGAACACTTGAATTACAATATGCTGGAAGGTTATTATGGAATATTAGCCCAATGATGCCAAAAATATACTGCCTACCGAAGCTTTAAGGAAGTGACAGATTCAAGCTGGATATTGATTATAATTGAGTATTTCCCGTCTATTCTTTCACTGTATTTATACAAGAATGTTCTGAATTGATATAACTTTCTCCAAAAAGAAACTTATGATGAATGTTGAAATAAATATATTTAATGTAATGCTATATTTTAGACAAGATAAGATTGAAAATAACGTGCTGTATATCACACAATTATTTATTATTTTTGGAAAATTCCATATTCATAAGAAAAAGTGATCAGGAACCAAACCAACTTTCCTGCATTTTATTAATGAATTCAAACAATAAAGCACCATATTACACAATGTTAAAAACAAAAAAGCCATTAAGACCTTATTAAATTAATATAATATGATGTATATAACATAAACTATGGGATTATAAAATCTAATTGTTTTTGTTTTGTCCTCTTTTTTTCATGTATCTGTTTGTACCTCTGTTAATGAGTTCAATAAAGAAAGCATTATTATAAAAACTTATAATAAAAGAAGCTGCCACCTGTGCACAGTGCTATCTCTGATATGCAAGAAACACAGTTGAGCTTCCTCATTAAAGTCAGTTACATTTCTCTTATGAGTGATTCAAAGTTCAACCCCTGCTCATTCATGCATGTAATTGCCCTTTTCTAATATCTAAAGAGGATGAATGGACTTCCCTTCTCTCATCCTCTCTCTGCTGTATTTCCCCGCACAAATGTAAAGGTGATACAGTTGAAGTATAAATCATTTCAATGGACAAGTGCCACTTTGCAGCATTGTGATATCTCTAATGGACACTTGGATAGAGAGTAGGTGAAAACACACGAAGCAATGCTGGTGTTTGTACAGACTGACACACCCATCTGAGTTATCCGAGTCATATTGGCGCGCTATGAATGAAAAAACATAATCAGCACTATACTAACCAAGAGGGAAAATATGTGTTGTGTGTTTTACCGTCCTAGAGTTGAAACATTCTGTCACCTGAAGTGTTCACGTGTGTGAAGCAGTGAGAAGTGCAGGTATGTGGAGCGAGAGCATTCTTGGAGATAACAAGCAACATAACAGACGTACTGTATGTTCAGATTGTTGCTTTATAACTTGCTAAAAAGGCACTTTCTCCACTGTCCCAACTGACCCTGCTCTCCCTTATAGCCTGTAGCCTACACATGTAACAAGCAACACACATGCTCTTAGCTATAAATGTAAAACTTTTAAAGCAAATCCAGACCATTTGAGCACATCAACAGCTTTAAACTAAGACCAGTCACCAGATGATGTACAAGGGATTTAAAGATTGTAAAGTGTGTGAAGTGTAGACAATTCATTAAGGATCACCTCTAACCTCTCATATATGAATATTTACTGAATCTCTTCTTATTTTATGGTAAACTGAATAACTTTTGGACTGTTTGTTGGACAAAACAAGCAGTTTGAATATATTTTTTTCCTATTTTTAATACACATTTTATAGATGATTCATTGATTAAACGACCAGTATGTAACATTTCGGGGATCTATTAGCAGAAATGGAATATAACATTCATAACTATGTTTTCATCAGTGTATGATCACCTGAAACTAAGAATCGTTGTGTTTTTGTTAGCTTAGAATGAGCTGTTTATATCTACATAGGGAGCGGGTCCTCTTCACGGAGTCCGCCATGTTTCTACAACCCGTTCTCACTCCCAACTCGTCAAGTAGCGCCGTTTGGTAAGCTCCCCTCAGCGTCAGAAACTGACGCACGGAGACACCTTTTAGCGACAGTATGTGACGAACCAGGCTTTCAGCTAACCAGAATGTGAACCCACCTACGGTCAGAGCAAGTGACATATTAATAGCATGACAGTCCGTTCAGGGTGAGCTGGATGGGAGGTGAATGGGTCAAACAAACCCAAGACTTTCATTCAGAAGACTGGTATTCGTGTCCTGTGTGAAAATAAAAGTAAGGTTGGATTATTTTGTCACATCAGTCACGTGACTCGTCAGTCGCTGAAGTTAACATCAACCACGACCACGTTTCCTAACCCTGACTAAGTGGTTGTGTTGCCTAAACCTAACTTCCTGTGAAAACAGAAGTTTATTTTGAAAGGACACTGTATGTAACAAGCGTACATTTTCACGCCGTTTCTGGTCCGTCCAAAAGCAACGCAAGAGGGGTACCCCGTGCGTCTCTGATGCCGAGGGGTGCTGACCAAGCGGCGGTAGTTGACGAGTTGGGAGTGAGAATGTGTTGGTTTCTTCAGTAGAATGGACAAACCAAAAACTGGTTCACTGCGGTAACGTGAGTGTTAAACCGTGGTACCGCCAGCCACTGTCTGACTCCTGTTGCTCCTAAAGTAGTGTTATTATGGTAAGGATGGCCTCTGAGCGAGGCGAACGGCGTTACCACGGTTTTGCACTCGACGGCTCATATTACTGCAGTCTTGGATAGTGAGGAGTGAGCGAAGATTGGTCTTCAGTGCAATCTGCAACCACACCACTAGATGCCTCCAAACACACTCTACCTTTAATCAAAAAAATAATCCCTAATGAAACTCATCGTTTACTGCAGGCCTATCTCTGGCATTCAATGCACATAATACCTTCAGAGATCAGAAAGGTTTGACACCTAGAAAGCACTGAAAACTTCTGATCTCATTTACACATGTCGACCTTACTGATGCTGAACAACACCTGGTTTCTTTTGTACTGTGACATTGTAAGTTTACAGTGTACTGCGGTTAGACACATTCAAGACCTCAACTCTAAGTAATACACTGACTTTTTCCCTCCTGATTCAGATCATGCTTCACTTTATTCACCAGACGCACCACATTTAACTTATTTCATGGATGTACTTTCATTCTATGTACAGGATGTCTTTGTTGATACTCGCTACGCAATCAGAGGATGAAATAACACAGTGAAGGACGCTCTCCTGTCTCCTGTAAACTCTTGTGTAAAAATAGACTTTTGTTGACAAGTACTCTTAGTTGGAGCATAAATTTGCAGTTTCCAGGCATATACTTCGGCAATCAAGGTTAATGTTAGGCCTTTAAAAATGTTCATGTGGCAAGGCCCTTCAATATGCTGTTGCTTTGAGCACAGTGCAGCTGCTGCTCTAATTAGTTGATTAAAAGAATTTAAATGTTTCAGTCTCATAAATCCTTGGGCTTGTTTTATGGATCGTAATGAACTAAAGTTTTTCTTCCATCAACACGTATTGATGTAGTTGAAGCTCTTCACTGTCAAGTTGTCCGTTCCCACAAGGTCCAAACTTAATTGCGAGGCTATAGAGAAGAAGCTTACACTCCAATTGCCACTCGAACCAGCAGTGAACGCCGTGTGCTGAACCTTGACATCAGCTTCCATGGAGGGAGAGACATCGGAGCACAGTTTGGAGATCACACATTTTCACCCATTATAGGACCATTGTGCTGCGCTGACCTGTAATCTTGACCTCCAGTTGTGTTTTCTCTATGGCTCAAAGCACTTCACTGCCGATAAGTGACATCTATAGATTCCTCGTCTCCACGGCTGAGTGTCTATTAATAGAAGTAATTCTATAGAAAAACAATTTTTCGCCCAAAAAACTCTTTATTCAAGTGTTGCACCTCATAGCAATTAATTTCCATCAATATATGCAGTCCCAATGTTCACGTTGACCTCTGCCTTCTGTGTTTTTGAGCTTCAGAGAGAACGTGCAAAAAAAATATTCTTCAGAGGAAGGAGTGCCGAAAAATCTAGTTGCCATAGTAATGGATGTATATTTTATTGGCTGCAGGTCTGTCATCCTGCGGTATAACGATGCCCCCTAGTGACATCTCTGATGGCCTCGCACACCAGGGAAGCAGCAACACAATGCAGGAAGAGTATTTTCACAGTCTTACTCCTGCAAGCTCAGAAAGTTCGACATACAGACAGGCTTTAATTTAGATGTAATTTTAGTAAATACTGGGGCACGTTCAAACATCACTTGTTGGTGATTTTAGAGAAGCTGGGAAATGTGAGTTGACAGATTAAGCCAAATGACCAATATCAAAACAATAATAATAATACCTTTATTTATAGAGCACCTTTCAAAACAAGGTTACCAAATGCTTTACAATAAAAGCATGATAAAAGTAATTAACACCCAGAACTTAAGATCTAAACTAAATAAAATCATATAAATAGTTACAACAATGCACCATCAGTTAAGAAAAAGCCAAAATATAAAAGTGAGTCTTAAGAAGAGATTTAAGGGAAATACTGAGTTTGCCTTTCTGAGTTCCAGACCATTCAAGGCTTTAAAAAACAAGCAGTAAAATCTTAAAATCAATTCTAAAACTCACAGGTAACCCAGTGAAGGGCAGCAGGGATTGGTGTGATGTGTTCGCTTCTCTTAGTACGTGTTAAAAGCCCGACAGCAGCGTTCTGAATCAACTGTAGTCTTTGGATGTTCCGCCTGCTGAGTAAAATTGCATTACAATAATCGACTCTGGATTAAATTAAAACAGTATCAATCAAAATCAAAATGACCATATCCAATTTTGATATTACAGAAAATGATATGTGCACTGTACAGTATCTATAACACGTATCTTTAACACAGTGCAGTGGATAGACAGTGTCTGTCTTTTCTGAGGTGCATTTGAGCACGAAACATAATGTCTACCAGCTGCACCACAGCTGCTGCTCCCCGTGTTTTGTTGTTGGTTCACTGTGGGAAATCTGTGTGGACCTTTTCTGCATTATTCTGGTTTTACTGCAGGGTTTGTTGTGTTTATATCTTATTTTGTGGAGTCAAACACTAGAGGGAGCTTCTGAGTACATGTCTCTGAGGTTTCCATCCACCTGTTACTGTAAGTTATTTCAGCCACCCAGGTAGTGATTTGACATGCAATGAAATATTATATTGAATCACCAAATGTACTGACCTTGCAGTTAAGGAAAACATTTCACAGTTCATCCAAAATAAGTCTTCACCGTCGTCTTGCAAGTTGTGTAAAGGACATCTTATCAAACTCGTGACACCCTTAGTGTGAACAGGCTGCCTTTCTTCCTTTTCACGAGGCCTTAACAATGTTTTTGTGTCTGCTAGATTATTAATTTCAGTCAAATGTTTCATCTTATTTGATGCATTATCAGTTAAGGTGTATACAGGCTTGTTTAGTTTGTTTTAAGGGTTCATACAGTAGGAGTTTTTGGATGTTGGAGTGGGCCAGCTGCTCAGCTCAATCAAGGAAAGTGCAAACAGGTTTGTCTCATTATGTCCTCCTAGCAGGGAGGGGCTGGGCTCTGTTAAGATGTAGGAAGATAGGTGAGGTAGTTCTGCAGTAAATGACTATTTGGTGTGCTCTTTGGTATGGATGGGTGCCCGTAGATAGATTGAGACGTCAGCAGTAACTTAGACATCTTATATTAGTGGTCTGTTCATTATTCTGTGTTAATTTGGATGCTTGCTCGGTTTAGCTCATCCGGTACTTACAGTACGTACCTTCCAGTTTGGTGAGGCTGAGAAGGTAAAATCTCATTCACTGCAGTAAAAAGAAAGGGTTGGAAGGAGTTGGCAGCTTGCTGTGAGGCTGCAGCTTTCTTTTGTTTGGTGTTCTTTTGATTTAGTTTAAATGTGCTTTTAATGGTTTCATTTTTTTTGCCCTTTGTTTCAGGAAACAATTTGTTGAAAACTACCACTTTTTTTGCGTTGTCCTGCTTATCAACCTGGTCCTTCAGCATCCCTATTAAAAGTTTTCCAGTGCCAAACCACCTTATCTGCCCTTTATATGGGGTGGCAGCATTACAACCCTCAATTAACTATTACAATTAAAGTATTTTTTGCGTGTTGTGTTCTGTCCAGTCCACACCAAAAAGATCTACTCTCCCCCACATTAAGGCTGCTCCTAATCGGCCTGAAACGTCTCGATTGAAGACCCGCCTTTTCTTCCATAACATGGTGATGTCACCAAGTAACACATTTGCATAACGGCTAGCTTAGCATGCCCTCACACAAAGCTAGTTAGTGCGGAGTTGGAACGGCGGAGTCTGCAGAGTTTGGTTGGATCAATCAGTAAATCAGTAAACATGTTCTAGTAGAAACCCAAAATACATGTATGAACCTGAAAATAAGCATAATATGTCCTCTTTAATTTAAAATCTTCCCCAAATTGTGGCACTGACCTTCAGATAATTGTTAAAGAAAGTGAACGAAAATGGACAAAACACACATCCTTTAATTTTTAAGTGTTAGGGACACATTTAAGGTCAGTACTTTTAAAAAACACATTTGTATATGTATTTGAAACTCATTTTGATATTGGCTATCTTGTTGTCTTTTTCTAAATGGCAGATTCAGACACCTAATGTGATCAGCATCGATGTTGCATCAATAAATGTTAATAAAGTGAGATGTATGTGGGCTTCTCTAGACGACAGATATCTGGCCGAAATGCAAACGAAATGCACTTAGTAAAAAATGTTGTTCAGATGAAATTTGAACCATAGATCACAGGACTCACTCCTATAAAGGTTTCTTCAGCCATATAACCAAATATCAATGTGGTTCTGCACCGCCATCTGCTTCTGACCGATAGTCCTTTTGCCATTGCAAAGCTCATCTTTCAGTCTGTGAATATTAGCAGCGCTTTCAAGGATTATCCGTCATACAGCACAAGGCTGAATGAAATCATCCACTTTTGAGGTTCTTTGTGATGAGGACCAGCATGTGGGCGCATCGACCTGAAGGCGTCAGGGATCTTTCTCTGCGTGCACTCCTTTCAGTACAATTTTCAACATCTGCCTTCAACGCAGAACACAGGTGTTCTTTGCAGCGTCTGATCCGACCAACCTCACCTTTAACTGTCAGATTCATGAGAGAGAGAGAGAGAGTGGGAGAGAGAATGAAGGAAAGGGATGTGTGTGGAAAGAAAGGAGATGATGCTGTGAGGAGCTCTGAAGAAGAACGCTTCAGAGAATACAGAACATGTGTCTGGTATACTGTACTGCATGCATTTATTTTAATGACTGGTCGTATTGTGAAGACTATACGCAGGGAACATCAAAAGCACAATTTCAGTTGCACTGGCAATGTTTTATCTCATATTTGCTGCCCAACAAGATAACAGCATTGCGATGGGCACTAAATGGACACGGACTGGGAATAAATGTTGACAGATAAGTGCAATCAAAGCTTTCATTTATTGACTCAAGACCCAGCGTGAGAATAATATCAGTGTTGCAGTGGAATCCGAGCTGTTACATCATCACCACTTAACAGTATTACAGGCAGCTTGCTATAGACTATTGGTGCCCGAGGGGGAAAAAAATTTAATTGAAATGTTAAATGACTTTAATACTTGTGCACATTGGGAATATGTGACTAAGGGTTGCTTTTATGCTTTGTTGTGTTGTTCTGGGCTCTGCTTTGGATATATAGGCTATTTCTCTCTGTGTGTGTGTGCATGAGACAGAGGGAGAGAGCAAGCATATGTACCACGAATGTGTGTTTGCATGTACACTTGCCTCACTTTATATAGTGTAGGAAAAAGATGAATATGTTCTTAGCTGCCTGTGCTGCAGGAATGAGTCCTAAAACCTGGAAATGAGTTAGCATTTCAGCACTTAATGTTCCCTCATCTGGAAGTCAATGGGTTTTTAGTTAGATGCCTGAAATAAGGTCTGTGGTTAACACACGCTGGAGAGATTTTAACGTTTTATGCTGCGATATAAAACACGTTAGTAAATATCCCACTCGTGAATTTTGAAGCTTTTACGTGTCTTTAAAAAAGGCGGTTGCTAACAAGTGGCTAAATAAGACTACTAAACATCATCACGCCGACTCGTTGGCCTTTACAGCCTCACGCTCATGTGACCATGGTGTAGTTCGATTATAGCGTATATAACGTTAGCTTATTGAACAAAAACATAAAAGTATCATAAACGTTTTTTTGCCATTGCTCTTCACAGTGTGAGAGAAGTAAACCCTCTGAAATTTACTAATATTTGCAACTCAAACATGCTATTTACATCCAAGTGCAATAAAGAAAAACCCTTAGTTAGCTGGCTGCAATAATCCGAAAGCCACTGGAAAAATCCCATTGGTTTTTTGTTGAGGGAACCAGGGCGATGCTAACTTCCTGGTTGGCCTAAAAAAATACACCATCCCTGCAGCACTCTATAGAAAAAAGGTTGATATCCCTTAAAGTGAAGACAAAACATCTGGATCGCCCCCTGGTGGCTGGCTGCAGTATTCTGTTCTGTCATTTTAGTTCGTTTGTATCATATTGATGTATGTTTAAGTGTTAATTTTTCTCATAAGTTTGGTTTTAATGAGTTATTTGATGCCATAAAAAGGGGGCGAGACATCATGATTAGCAGCTGCGATTATCTATTCACTAACTGTGATTGGCTCGTGATTGGCTTGGGGGTGTGTGGGCGGGACCTCGATACCGCAGCTCCCACGTCCGATCACTCCTGTTCAGACTCTGGCTCCAAATGACGTCAAAATCTCCCGATGGCAGCTCCCGTAACCAGGACATTTTGGCTTCACTTTTGTACAGTGGGAGGAAGTGGAGACGCGTCGTCCATCTATATGTAGGCTACAGTCTATGGCGTCAACACTTTAGTTTGTCTAAACTGGTACATGAAGCCCTTTTCTGCTGTTTTAATTTCAGAATCACAGTTTTTGAAAAGGTATAGCATCAGTTTATAGGAGAAAAAAACTAAATTATTCCAAATAATAGACGCTTTGTCCTGATTGGTGCAAAGTCCAGGCCTAGTGGTGTATTGTTTCTGGCATTTTATTTAGTCCACTGATCAAATCCTTGTCCAATAATAGCCGTGGGGGGATACTGAATGAATTATTTGTTATCTATATAAAATACATGAGAAAAGATTACATAAAAGTTGAAATACTAATTAAGAGTATTGGGATTTTTACAGGCACATTCAAAGTAACCATTTGTATATAATGAATCTCAATGAACATTAGGTTAGTTTAGCTTTCTTCGGTGTATATAATATTTGTAATGAACAAAGTGCAGTACCAATAACAAGAAGATATATGATGATAACAAAAAGACACCATTAGTTTCCTCACAGCGCTCCAACAAACTTTTATCTTTATACACTTGTAATATAGATTTTCTCTTTCATGTACACTCATAAGTCAGCATGTTGACCATTAAGGCATCCCCTTATGTTAATTAAGAAGCTTGAATAATTCATGTGTTTGACATCCTTAATGCTAAGCTAGGCAAAAGGCATCGGGAGACAGATGTGTTCACCCTTAACCAGCTAATGATCATCCGTGAAAATAAGAGCCAAGCAGATGCACCGCTGTTCGTGGTTGGCTGTAATGAGAAAACGTCGCAGTTTCACAGCTATTTCTGCATCATTTGTCACCAAAAAATGTGCAAGTTAACACTTGAAAACTGCAGAGTTGTCGCTCACTAACAGCTGTTTGGGGTTGATTGTGTTTTTGCACTTTAACTTGAGCGTGCTGATGAGACCGTTTTGTGTGCTGCACGTTGTGTGTTGGCGTCTAATTGCGACTAAAGCACATCTTTAAAAATCAGCCGTGATCGGTCGATAATTTGTTTTTATACACAAGCTAATATGCTTGTAGCTTTTAATGTATGCTAAGTGCAGGGGATCGTTTTGTCATTGACAAGCGGAGAGTGAAAACATTCATTAGGAAGAGACAGAGAAAATCCATACAGTGGTCTGAACCTTGGACCTATACATATCTAAATCCCAAGCACAGGATAGATCTTTTCATTGAACTCTTGAGAACAATGTGTGGAAACAAATGTCAGCAGCAGCAGCAGGCTGCACATCCATGATGCGTGTTCATGTGCAGGAGAGTCTCTCTGGAGAGGAGGAGAGAACCCATTTGGGTGACATCCCCATTGTTTATTCAATTTTACTGCAGGGTTCACTTCACGTATAAGCCTCTAATGCTCTCAAAATGAAAGTAAACACAACTCCCAACTGCCTCCTTTTCTCACGGAGGAGGCAAACATTTCATTTTAAGAGTCACACTCCAGGGCCGCGCGGCACGTGTTGGGTTAAACTGGAGAATTTTCCAAACTCTTATATTCTGCTGATAATAGATTAACACGATAACGCATTAACACAAATCTGTTTTAACACCACTAATTGTTTTTAAATTTCTTTTAACGCATTTTGCGATTTTTAGGTTTTCAGGTTTCTAACGCCAACAAACGACCAGCCCCCACCACAACTCAGACTCCAACACAAACTCCACAGACGCACAAATCACAATCTAGTGAAGCCCGTCTTGCAAAACAGGAATGTGACCGACGTCGGAGGAAAACTAAGATCAACATCAGCCGGGTCTTCGATTCATGGAGGGACCTTTGTTTGGTTTTGGGTATTAAAACGGACCCAAGCAAAATTCCTATTGGACAGGTAAGCTAACATTACTGCCAAGCATGTGAACTATATAGTGATATTTTAGCTGCTAATGTTACTAACGTTAATCAACATGATGCCTGTCAATCACGTTCAGTCTTGTGTGTTGGCTTGCGTCTACGTAGGGCGAGAACAAGCACGAGCAACAGGACACTGACTGTTATTGACTTTACGGCCACAGGTGTCACTGTTAACAAGCAATTTCTGATTCTTACATCTAACCCCTTTAAATATTAAATATGCTCGGAACATTTCCTTTTTTAAGAGAAATAAATATCAGTAGTTGCATCTTTCTTACCTGTCCATATCTGATCTCCAGAAATATTAAAGAGAAAACAAAATGCGATCTTGCATCCAACCAAAGACGGTGTATGATTGTGTAGATGCATGCAGCTTCATGTAAGAAGAAAAATTGCCAATCTCATGAGAGGTACTTCTGACCTTGCAGGTTCAATAGCTTTATTGATTGCAGATGTCAGGCAACCTAATATTGGGCAGCAAAATTGAACCCTGTAAACCACGTACTCACATGCACACACACACACACACACACACACACACGCACACACGATGAGTCAATGGAAAGCTGGTGAAATGAGAGCTAAAATATTTATAGGTAATGAATATTCAGCTGAGAGTACTCTCGTATCATCCCCCCCTCCGACCCCCCCACAACAGTTTTACAGTTAAAACATTTATAGCTGCTTAAATAAATGGAGCAGCCGCACAAGCTAAACATTGGGGATGTCTTGGTGAGTATAAACACGGCGTACATGAGGCTCGTCGGTCTCTGTGGACACAAAGAGTTTCAGTTGCCTAAAAGCGTGATATAAATCTGAACGTCTGCTTCATGCTGTCTAATAAAGTATCCCTGAATATGAGAGCAGGACAGACCTGTCGGAGAATTCATAACACACAAGTTGTTCCATTTAACAATCTCCTCTTCCCACCCTTTACCACACTTAACACCTCGCCTCCCCCCGCCCCACACCCAGCCCACCCCGTCCTGACTGTAACGAAAGCATTAAAGCAATTTTGATTCGGTTATCACTTTATGTGTTGCCATTGGCAGAATTTATAACCAAATGAGCTGCACTGAAAATGTCTGTTGAGTCTGACATGAGGACGTGGGCAGTAATGTCTGCTGCCACCTGCTCCTCTCCCAATGTTTTCTGCTCAGCAGTGCAAGGCCACAGGCGCCGAGTCTAATTCTGTCTGCTCTGTGAGTTCAAGATTTAGGGACCTTTTTACCGGGGACGTGAAGGCATCGGGAGATGATGACGACGTCGGTGCAATTTAATCTGAAAACTTCAAGGTTGGCCCAGAGGTAGAGACTCTGACTACCAACAAACTACTGTAAGGAAACTCTGCTGGGTTGATTCCTGGGCGCTGGGGCGAGGAGTGGAGGCCATTAAATTTTGCACACTATCAACTGCAAGGTGGCTGTTGTTACAGACTACAAACACTGCTTAAGAGCCCTTCAGTAAGACACTAAACCCCAAATTACTGCCAGGGTGATGTACTGCTGCTCAGAGTAAGACTAAGAGACTGCTTGGCCTTTTTATGCCTCTTTTAGCTTCCTTATGTTGGCTTAATTGTAACAAGTGTGATTTTCAGATCTCGTGTACAATTACATAATCTGCACATACTGCTGGTTACTAACTGAGAAATGACTCACATGTGTGAAGCTGCCTTTTTTTGTTTTAACAGTCGTCACTACGCAGGGGCGGTTCAGGAGGGGGGTAATATTAAAGCTGACGTAGGTGAGATTGGAGCAAATATGATTCAAAAAAGTTATTTTTATAAAACGGTTGCTAGATCGTGACAAAAGTACATGAAACAGGTAAACTGAAAAAAAAAAATCATGTTCCTCTGTGTCCTTCGGTTCTCTGAACGACATCTGCAAGATTTCACAGACCGGAGGAAAACAAGCAGTCAGAGCTGATCTGATCTATGAGAGCTGGCTGTCAATCACTTGCGAACTCCAACCAAACGGTCAAACTAGGCAAATATGAATCAATATTATGTTACGTGCCTTTTTCTTGCCTTAAATGTTTTCAGAATCACCTTGTAGTGCACGGTTTAGCTGTTAAATGAGAAAGTTTGTGTCGCGTTACTCTTGAAGGAACACCAGGTTCTGGTCACATGACCGGAACACAGCCAATAGGAACGCTCTCTCTCTCTGAAATGACCTGTGATTGGTCAAAGTCTCCCGTCACAGGCTAGATGTTTTCAAGCCTGAAAACAGAGCCATGAGGAGGAGCAGAAGTCTAGTTTTCTCTCAGAACACTTGAATTACAATATGCTGAAAGGTTATTATGGGATTGTTGCCCAATGATGCCAAAAATATTCTGCCACTTTAAGTATGGAAGTTACATGAGAAATGAATCAATGCTGTCTTCTGGTTTCACACGGGGTACAAACACTTACTTCTTGGTTTACCATTACGTGGATTACATTACATACGAATTACAGCGCATTACTTTTTGTAGATATAAATGGTGTATGAGAACCGCCTGTTTGTAGACATGTAGACCAGAGGCAGGGGATCGAGCACTAAACACTAAAATGATATAATTCAACTTCTAAATAAACATATTCCACATGCAGGAAAACAAAAGATCCAGTGGTGACAAGTAGACCCTCACTAACGCCGACTAAAAAACACTTAAGAGGACATTATTTGCTTAATAACACTACAAACCTCAGCCTCTGAATGACCATCAACACCTCCGGCAGCCTCGAGCACAACTGACCATCACCAGTTTCACCACATTTGTTTGTAATTTGTTATTTTTTCACGCCAATGGATTCATTTAGAGCTGCTGCTGTACAGCACGTCTGCCATTTCAATCAATTCATCATCGTGTGGCATTTCTTTACTGCCGTCAATATACGTCATTGTTGCAGTAAATGACTTGATGTCATCGATGAAACTGTGCTAGAGATAATTAGTGGTAAAGCCTCTGTTGCAGCAGCAGAGGTATTGTTAAATGCTGGAAAATTATGATCCAGATTATGACCACATTTCCAATAAACCGTATTGCTTCGTGTTGCGAGGGAGAAGGCTGCTCCCCCAGGCATCACTCTGCATGAGTTTGTTGGAGTGAGATAAGGCTGATAATGGATAGAGTCGGTTTCACTCACACCACCATCTGTCGTTGGAAGCTCACTTTATGCTGTCTGAATACTGTCTTGTTCATCCGTTGTGCCGTCAAACAACCTCAGACTCACAGAGTAAACCCAGTGAAAAGCATGCAGAGGCTTCCAATTTCTTGTTTTTTTTGTGTTCAGGTATTACGTGTAATCAGTCTCTTACGTTTTTCTCACTCGCTTTGGCTCAATTCTTGGTTTTCTTTCCCCCAAAACAATGAGCTCAGATCTCTAAACAATTTTTTTGTTGTTCACAACAGATTACAATTCATCTTTCATTCAAGCAAATTGCACGTGTTTTGGCACATGAGAGTACAATAACCGATTGCACGTGTCTTGCTGATCAGAAACGATGAGTCGACTCTCAGCGAGATTGTCTGAATACTCATCACAGCTTCTAAACGTTCCTTCATCGTTTGAGCCGCCACATGCAAAATGACCCATTCAATTATCAACATCTGTCAGACGTACATGCATATCCCATAAATATCTCTGACATGGTGTTACGTACTGTGTGGAGGTACAAATAGCTGTTTTTTACTGAACTACCGCAGCTTTTTGCATTGTTGGTTTGTTTTTTTTGT
>CAKAOI010049934.1:3735-16357 GCA_916701655.1 Sebastiscus albofasciatus
GACCACAGACCATGGATGTAGAAGAGGGTCCAGTAGACCACAGACCATGGATGTAGAAGAGGGTCTAACAGACCACAGACCATGGATGTAGAAGAGGGTCTAACAGACCACAGACCATGGATGTAGAAGAGGGTCTAACAGACCACAGACCATGGATGTGGAAGAGGTAGTGTCCTGGTCTTTTGCCCTGCGTGTTAGTAAATAACCTACAACTACATTAAATTCTGTGTCATACTTCCAGCGCTACTAGCTACTGACCGATAGCCGGTTGTTTTGGAACAGAGAATTTAATCCATCCACCACGGTACAGGCTGACAGCATACAGCCCATGGGTGTATTATAAGATAATAAAAGTGATGAATTACATCCAAAATAACTCTGGATTCAGCTGTTAGTTCATTTTACAACTTTTAGGACGTAATGGTTTAAATGAGAGTTATTTAAGTGTTCCTACTGGGAAGATGATTTACCTAAAAAAAAAAAAAAATCATTCTCTGATTTAGAGACGTCTCTTCATACATTCATGGCTATGGACTCGTTGCCGTTTTTAGACCAAAATGGCGGCAGCGCAACCGCAGCGCAACCGCAGCGCAACCGCAGCGCCTTCTAGCGGCTGTTGTCAAAAGTTTCGCCTCTTTTCTTCTATACACTTTGTTTTCGCTTTGTCCCCCCCGCCACTAGGAGACTAGTGGGCGGCAGCTCCGGGAGTTCAGTTATCGGTTAGCTTTAGTAACTTGGATTCAAGCAGCGCAAACCCCAGCGCCGGGTTCACAGCGGGCTGGTGGCGCTGGGTCTAACCAGTGTAACGGCAGCAACAGAAAGTTTGCTGCTCCGGTGGGGAGTTGGGGCGGTCCCACTGAGCGGAGCGCCGACTACATGGAGCGCACAGCCCCGGTTAGTGGCACAGTAATCATACAGATGGCTAATGTAAACCATAGGCCGACGCCATACGTAAAGATTATAAGATAGCAGTGTTGTTTACCGAGGACTGTAAATTGAGATCATATGGACCCAGTAGTAGAGGTGAAATGCTGACCCCTACTTGTTTGGAGCATGTGGCTACATCTTACACATTGCACCTTTTAAAAGCTAGAGAGTTGCAACCATAACATGATACATACACATGTGTGTGATGCCTTCACTGCCCTGGTGTTTACATGCCACAACTTGTGTAAGTGCAAGCATCGTATGTGTGTGTTTGACTTGTCATGTGTCATATTGTAACCATCACTGTTTTAGGTGACGCTGTACAGCTATAACTGGTCTGTGGACTTGGGCGCCTCTCTGAATCGTGAACTGGTCCGCCTTGTGAAGTGGCAGAATGCGAGGGCTCATGTCGTTCACTGCCTGCTCAACCAGAAGATGGGCCTCTTCCACCACTACTGCTTCTCCGATGCACCCATCCACGAAATGGACTCCAAGCAGGTAAAGACACTGACTCAGCTCCTAGGGTGAAGCATTGACAGCAGAAAAAGAAATTGTCCGAGCTCTCTTTACATCAGCTACATTTCCAATGCTGCATCTTTCTTTGAAATTAAGTGCAGTGGAAATTGCTCCAGTTTTTAGAATGGAAGGAATTTAAAGTTTTTTGAGGCGCTGGATCACATCAGGATTAGGAGTAAAGTTTTAATGTTTTTACAAGTTCCAATTCAAGGCAGCCATTTACTACTTGTTCTGTCAACAGAAAAATAAAATGAGACACACAGACCTTAACAGGACTTTTAGGATGAAATCAAAATGTCCTCCATCAGCATTCGCTTCCTCACGTACAGCACATTAGACTGCTTTTACAGACATGCTGACACACTTTTAAATGTGTCACTAAAAAGCAGCTGCAATGCCTCCTGTTTCAAACTGCCAGTCAGTGTGCCTGCATACGATGGGGGTTGGGAGCCGCTGAGGAGAGTGGGCTGCTAGTTCAGGTGGAATCAGCCTGTAAGGGCGGCATCTGGATTCACACTGTTGCAGAAGGTAGCACGTCCCGGGGCACATTTCATACAGCTGTTGTAACCTGGGGAGGAGCCCCGGTGGCAAGTGATGATGTCACTACCTGTGCACTAGCAGCCTGTTTGACATGTGCTTCTCATGGTATTTCTCATGTTTCTACACTCAGAATGATCTAGTGTACCTGCACTCATGTTGTTTCTACTTGTACCATGATTGGTGAATAGGGTCAAAAATGTAACTAATAGGTAAAACTTCCCAGGTTGATTGCTTACATTTAGACAATTATTTTTTGTATTACAAGATTTCTGAAAAATTGTGTTTAAATATGCAAATGTGGCATTATTTTATCAAAAATAAATCCATAAATCTGAAAATACTGTCAACAGCCATAAAAATTACATTTTTTGCCATAAATCAGGTTACATATGAGGCGATATATGGACAAACCCCTCTTTAAAAACCTTCAAAAAATGGATAGGAATGAAACTGGAAAGTCTGATGTATGGAAGTGCTACTGAAGTGGAGATTTCTGGCGTCTGAGAAAAACCCCTCAAACGGCCTTTAAAGATATGCATCGTAAAATGCCATACATTTTGCAAGAAACTACAGGTGAATATGGTAAAAACATTTTTTATAAAATTATTATTTAAGGGACTCTAGTTTTGGTCGGAGACGATAACGTTTCTCTCTGCGGAGCCCCGTCACTTCACAAGACACGGGAAACCTCTGTTGGTCTGGAGGAGCTGCAGCAGTTATTTCTGCACAAACGTCCACTGAACATTCACTAGATATTCTCAGAGCTAAACTAACTCTTCTACAGTGTGGAGTGAGCGCACTTGCACGTGAGAGTGGAGCGAAAGCGCAAGAACGAGTGCGGTGTGTGAGTGAAGGCAGGCAGGCAGAGGAGCAGAGTACAGCAGAGACTCCGGCCCTGGATACCAAACCTACAGTCTCCCCCGCGTCCTCCTGTGTTGGAGTCTGAGTCTGAACAGCTAAGCCACACGCGAACGCACATGGGACACCGACCAGCAATTATTTATACGTGTAAGAAGTGACAAACAGTCCCTTTAATGAGCAAAAGCTGCGGGCGCTGAAGTTTGTTATTTTATCAGGCGAGAGCGTCGGTCAGTGGGTGGGGAGGTACATACCGCATAAACCTGCAGCAGTTATTTCTGCACAAACGTCCACTGTACATTCACTAGATATTCTCAGAGCTAAACTAACTCTTCTGCAGTGTGGAGTGTGCGAGCATGCACGTGAGGTGGAGTGAGCTGAGCGAGTAAGGAGCGTGGTGTATGAGTGAAAGCAGGCAGAGGAGCAGAGACTCTGGTCCTGGAGACCAAAGCTACGGTCTCCTCGGTGTCTTCTGACCGCGGTCGGGAGGCTGAAGCAGGAAGAGTTAACACTGTTTAACAGACGGGCTTCACTAGATACAACTTTGAAGTTTTGGTGCTTCTGTGTAGTTTCTGTTGGAGTCTGAGTCTGAACAGCGTAGCCACACGTGAGTGCGCATGAGACACTGACCTGCAATGATTTATACGTGTAAGAAGTTACAAACAGTCCCTTTTAAATATTTAAATATTAAATACTCAAAAATCACCTTTAAGGTATATTTTGAACAGATTAAAAATGTCTGATTAATTTGCGATTAATCGTGATTAATCACGGACAATCAATTTTGATTGCGATTGAATATTTGAATGGATCGACAGCCCTAATTGAAACTACTAACTTAAACTGGATGGTGAGTTATTAGTAAATTGAAGTGAATGTTTAAATTAAAATGTAATCAATTCCAGGTGAAACCAGTGTTCCAGTTGACATCCAGTAGAAACACTACCTTCTCTCCCATGCTCCTGTACCTTGTTGCTGCTTTATTCAGGCTTCTTTTCTTTTTGAGTATCTCAGCAAAACTGCTGGACCTCCTGTATTAAATATGGAGCTGCAGATCAATATGCGACTGAGGGACTCCGCGGCCCAAACCAAAACAAGATTTCTCAGCCATGTGACTAAGCATTTTTCTTCTTCTAGATTCTTACCCCTCTGTATTTCCTATTGATCATATCCTGGAAATACAACCCTGTCACATACACAGCCTTGTTTTTCAAAATGAAACACTTAACTACCTCAATGCAATTTAGACCTTGTCGGTTTCCATTTATCCTCTTGGATTATTTACGATCAGCTTTGGCATAGAGAGATCTGAATAGGGAAGTTTTCAGAGTCTGTCGTTTTTTTTTTTTAAGTTGTGCTTCCAGTGACAAAACTGTTTGCTCAGCATATTTAACAACCCGTCTTCCTTCACACTCCTACTCCTGCTCTCCTCAGGAGTCAGCTGTCATATCAACCTCACTGTTCCCACTGGTGAGGGTGAGGACAGTGGTGCAGAAAGACTCCATTTTCAACTTCGAGCCCACTGATTTTCATTTCCACAGCCGCTGGTCAGAAGCTGGAGAGCCTTACGCAGTGTGAAAGACCATGGGAGCACTTGCTTATTAAGATTTTGCAATAAAGCACTTTTTTTGGGGGGACATTTGGATTGTGACAGTGGGCTAAAGATATATTGATAATTGGGTGACTAAAAGGTTGCTGTGGGTAGAGAACCCCCCCCCTCAACAACTGCCGTTGATGTAAAATAGCAATGTTTTTCCCATCATTTTTAAAGGAGCAGTGTTTAGCATGTGTGTAAATAATCACCTGAAAATAAGAATCATTGTGTTTGTATTGCCTTAAAATGATCCGGTTATATCTAGCTACGGAACGGGTCGTCTTCACGGAGCCCGCCATGCTTCCACAGTATCCCACAACAGACAAACCAAACACTGGCTCTAGTTTGGTTCACTCGCGTTTTGACATTTTTGCATCAGCCACTGTATTTCTCCTGTACGCTTGGTACACGGGAGAATTTCAGTTGTTTGCAATCTGCAACCTCACCACTAGAAGCCACCAAATCCAACACTCTACACCTTTAACTACCATGCCAAATACAAGGCCACCGGCCTGCCAGTTTCCCTCATCTCCAGGCTTATTGAAAGAGGCCGGGACGCCCGTCTTGAGCTACGGGGTATGACACGTGTGGTGTAACTGGAGCTGCAGTCGTGCGTTGCTATTGGCTCAATTACGGCGAGTGCAGACCAGATTTTACTGCGCATGTGTTGTACCCCAAAGATATGACACAATGATGATGCGTGACATCTCCTCTTCTCACCCTCCTTTTGTCAACTCAAGCAGTACTAGGCTGCCATTGTTTCTAAAGAAGCCATTTAATGCGTATGCATCAATGTGCGGTACAATTAAGTGTTCCGGTTTGGGTGTTTGAAAATAAGGTCACCCTAGTTTAGGTGGCGTTACCTATGTTAATAACTGCCTTACTGTAGACAGTGTTTAGGGGCGTTACCTATGTTAATAACTGCTTTACTGTAGACAGTGTTTAGGGGGCTTTACCTATGTTAATAACTGCCCTTACTGTAGACAGTGTTTAGGGGGCGTTGCCTATGTTAATAACTGCCCTTACTGTAGACAGTGTTTAGGGGGCGTTGCCTATGTTAATAACTGCCCTTACTGTAGACAGTGTTTAGGGGGCGTTGCCTATGTTAATAACTGCCCTTACTGTAGACAGTGTTTAGGGGCGTTACCTATGTTAATAATAAACAATTGGCCACATGCCTCCAATATATGATCCAGTGGGATTCATCATTCAGCACACCTGGGTAAGAGTAGATTTGGTTGGCTAAGAACGTTTGGTGCATCTAGAGTTGACTTCTATTATTTTATTTCTTAATAGAAAATTAAGAGAAGATATGAGAGAATTTTAAGAGAATATTGCTGCACGAGGCCCAATGTGTGTCACGTGGTTGGCAGTAATTTGGTAACGTGTGCAATATCAACTGATATGTAATGATCAAGTGGGAGGTCTAGGCACACAAACTGTTTCAGCATCTCCAAGTGCACCTACTGCTGTGGTTCATGTATGTGCAGCAGCGCAAAGTGCAAAAGGGACGAGGGATTCTTATTCCTGAAGGAATCTGTGTTTAATCAAATCTCCACATAGAAAACCTTTGGCCAGCTACTGTTCCAGCTTATGAATAGCATGGAGGATGCACAGAGTGGGTGGATGGGTTAATAGGACACAGCAGCTCATTTTGGCCCCAGGCCCCCCCCAGCAGGTCAATCTGGCCATGATGACATTGACACAAAGACTGCAACGCAGTTGAGTTTATATTAAGAAAGGTTAAAAACTACAGAAAAATGTCATGTTCAGTGTTGTTCCTTGCAGTAGAGATTTATTAGAGCAGCATTTTACAGCAAAGACGACACCAAATGCCCTTTTAGCCTTCCCCCTATGGGCAATTACAAAACAAGCTCAAAGAATAGAAAGAACCAAACTTTTCCTTTCCCTCCGATGGCCCCGCTCTTCATCGCTGCATTACTAATGAGTCCGGACAGAAGGCAGAGTCAGAGCGGCAGAAAATTTGCCTGAACAGAGCTTCATCTGTCATGGTCCTGATGAGAAGCAGAGGGAGCACCAGTGCCCAGTTAGAGCCTCCAGCCTGTAGGCATGGTGCAGCCAGCTCTGCCACACTGGGGCATCTGGGCCCTGAGCTGCTCCGCTGAACTAACTCGCCCAAAAGTTCCTCTCAACAGCAACCAGGGCACACCAACAACGCTCTGGGAGTGGATGTATCCAATAATAATAATAATACCCATCAACAGTGAATCTATTCTAGCATCCGAGTGTTGAAGCTGACCGTGCAGACATTAATTCCCCCTACTGTAAGTTTTCAGTGGGATGAAGATGTCATTAACGTAAATATTCCTCATGAGACTTGTTGGGTGATGCTTTCACTCTAACAGTGAGCATTATTATTTGAAAGTACCAATCCTCTCTGCTTCTGATGCTTCTTTAGTCTGTCTTTGCCGTCTTTTTGTTCTGCATTCATTGTCAAACCATTCAATTGATGTCCCATCTGTCTCTTCCAGGATCCCAACCCATTCCTGAGCCCCTCTATGGAGCCTGATGCGTTGCTGCGTAGCGCAGTTCCTCCTTTGCCCAGTAAAGAGCAGGGCAGGCTGGGTAGCTCTGGCCGAAGTCTTGCTCCGCTCCACTTCCCCTCTGAGCTGCTTCCCTTTGACGAGGCTCTGAGGGACGTGTGCACCATCCGACCCTTGATGGAGGGGGATGTGGTGGCCCGACATGGCGGCCAGCTCTTGGAGATCAAAGCTGCTGAGCGGAGAGGTTAATACTGCTACTACTACTACTACTACTACTAATAATAATAATAATATTAATAATAATAATAATAATAATAATTATATCATTTTTGTCCAATGAGCCCATCAAGCTCCACACTGGACAGGAAGGGTAATGGCTTTGTCTTTGTGCTGACAGAACTGGAGAAACAGATGAAGATAGAGAACCTGTTTGTGACTTGGCAGCAGAGGTCCGCACAGTCCAACATGCCCATCTCCGTAAGTAGCCCACGTCACAGTTCTGAGAGCCTCATGTAGATATAACAAAATGTTTGTAACTCAGATGTGCTAAATTCAGAGCATATCTATTGCCTCCACACGGCTCTCAACATGGCGAAAGCTGAGCAGGCGGCCCGCAGCTAAAGGTGCTAACAGCGCTACTGGTACGTGCCCACAGGATCCGTCATTTCCACTTTTCTCATTCATTGTCTATTTAAGCAGCCGTACAATGCATTCTGGTAGTGCAGTGTTGCGTTTCGAGAGACGGACCGCCACGTTTGCCGCTCCTCATTTGCATAAAGTTGAGTGCTAGGCTACTCCATGCAAATCAAGGCCGTCCAGCGCAGCTCGCTGCCTCTGGAAACTCCTGAGAACGTTTGAAACTAACTGTTGTCAATCTAAAATGAAGGCAGAGTCAGCCACTGCATGGCTTATTTCTCGCCTCAAAAGTTTTCAGAAACATTTTGGTGAACTATTTTCAGAATATAAAAGAAAAAAGATTTCCATGTTGCTGCCATATTGGATGGTTTGAAGGCCGTGAGCAGACAGCCCAAAGTGAAAGCGTTCGTCCAATCGGGTGCCTAGTGGCCTGGTAGTCTATCAAACGTCCAATGCTGGGAAGCGGTGCGGCCACTCACATCCAAAAACACCCATGTGGACACACAGCGGTGCTGACAGAGCTAACAGTGTCTACATGAGGGGATGGCATTATAAGCTGTGACCGACGTATGAGTGCAGTGCAGAGCGGCAGCCACTTACATGCACGAACATACACTATAAGACACACTGCCCGGCTATGTCAACAAAGCACAGAGGAGCTCTGACTAAATCACACACAGAGGCAGAGCGACTTCATTCTCTGCTCAGGTAGACGTTATTCCTCTATATCTTTACATAGATAATAGTTGTTTGATGCCATACTAATCCTCTGGATATCATATAGAGAACCTTTAAAGGAACAGTGTATAGCATTCAGGAGAATCTATTGGTAGAAATGGAATATAATATTAATAAGTATGTTTTCTTTAGTGTATAATCACCTGAAAATAAGAATCGTTGTGTTTTTGTTACCGCAGAATGAGCCATTTATATCTTCATAGGGAGCGGGTCCTCTTAATATCTTGTTTTCTGATTTGTGCTCCTGACTAGGGTACAATTATAATTTGAGGTTGTTTCACTTTATTCTATCACTTCTCATGAGGGAAGGTGGACACAGCAGTTCTGGAAGTGTTCAGCAGACGGACAGTGATTGTAATTTGTAGTTTCTTCATTGCGAGAAAGCCTTTAAGTACTGTTAATTAACTGTTCACACACTGTTACTGTTCTTGATCCTTTATGATTAATAGTCATGAAAACTCTTCTTCTAAAAGTATAACCCTTTGGTGTTCACTATCAAGACATCAGATGATTTGATTGTTCACAGTTAATCACAATGAATCACAAATTAATCACACATTTTTTATCTGTTCAATATGTACCTTAAAGGGTCAAGAGTTTAATCCTCTTATCAGCATGGAAGTGGGCAAATATGCTGCTATATGCAAATGCATGTATATACTGTATTTATTATTGGAAATCAATTATCAACACAAAACAATGACAGATATTGATCCAGGAACCCTCACAGGTACTGCATTTAGCATAAAACAATATGCTCAAATCATAACATGGCAAACTGCAGCCCAACAGGCAACAACAGCTATCAGTGTGTCAGTGTGCTGACTGGACTATGACTTGCCCCAAACTGCATGTGATTATCATAAAGTGGGCATGTCTGTAAAGGGGAGACTCGTGGGTACCCATAGAACCCATTTTCATTCACTGATCTGGAGGTCAGAGGTCAAGGGACCCCTTTGAAAATGGACATGTCAGTTTTTCCTTGCCAAAATTTACCAATTTGTATCAATGGATTCCTCAGGTCTTCTAGTTTTATATGATACCAGTATCTTCACTCTAGCTTTAAAACTGAGCCCACTACAACCGAAAAATTGGACGTTGCGTTAATGCGTTAAAGAAATTGGTGGCGTTAAAACAAATTTGCGTTAAGGTATTATTATTGCGTTTACTTTGACAGCCCTGGGTTACACAGAATCTCAGAAAAAGGCTTTGTTGTGCGCTTTCAAACAATGTATGGTTTGTCAATGTTGAGAAAGGACTCAACCAGATGTGACCCTAAATAAACCCAGCCTGTGTTCACACCTCTGACTTTACAGAGGTTCATTCCAACGCTAAACACTAAAATGTTTTTGATGGGTTAAGCCAGGTATGAGCCTCTATAGTTACTGTCCATGACAGCACCATATGTGATTATGAAGTACAGGCTCATGCATGATCATCAAAGGTATTGACATCTGGTGTGGTATCGTACTTTTGCTCATGGGTTCGTTCAGAAAGGTCAAAATGTTGTTAGATATTGGACACATTGAAAAAACATAATGTGAACAATCTAACAGCAAATTGGATCTGACCAGTGAGTCAGAAAGAAGTATTCAATTCCTGTACGGTGAAAGTAGCCTAATACTATCTAATATTGGAGCTAATTGGACTTGACAAAACCTGGAGGAGTGGTGCCTCTCACTACTTTATGGCTTTAAGGGTTCACAATCAGTTCATTCCTCGGGGAAATCATTTAGTATTGGCTTGTTCCAAAGTGGGGAATATCGGGGCTAATTAAAAAGGTTTCTCTCTTCCACAGTGACATCTCAAGAGAGGTTACATGGTGGCTTAAAATGTATGAATTTGATATTTCAACAGACACCCACAGAGCACTCTAACTCAAGCACATCCAAGAGCCTGACCCGGGTCCAACAGGGCCCCAGCCATCTCCACTGGCAATTGGTTTTAGGTGGATTTTCATGCCACTGGATGAACTAAATTAAATATTAGATGTGATCTGACTGCATGAACGTCAAGCCTCATGTACTTAATCCACTTTAGTATCCATCTGCCCCTGAAAACTGACAAGTCTTGACTACGATGAGCTACGATATACAGTCCTGTAGACATCGTTTTTGAGTCCAAACTTGTTCTAGTCTTCCCACTTCTCTCAAAGTTCACCCAGTGTCATCATCTCATCATAACCTGGATGTCTCAACAGGGGACTGATTTGGAGACTCTGAAGCAGTCATCCAGGCTGGTCCACTACTGTGCCACCCCTCTCCTCTTTGATCCCATCTTCCGCAAGCAGATCCAGGAGGAGCAGATTATTCAGCCTCCAGTGAAGGTATGTTTGCCGCCTGACTCAGAGGAAAGTGACAGAAAGAGGAGGTTGTGTCTTGTCTATAGATAGTGATTTTATGATTCAATACTCACTCAAGTGCATGCATTAACATGCTTCTTACATACCACTATTCACTAGCAACACAAACTATATGGGAAGTTGAGACAGCTGTGCATTTAGCCTCCTGTGTGTTGCAGCACCCTTTGTGATTTTTGGTCATATTATTTATTATTGTTTTAATGGCTAATTCAACATGTGACCAATTAGACTCTTGGCTAACACTGGCACATTTTCAGTGATGTTGATCAATGTGCATTGTCCCTGGAAAATAGTAGGGGGTTATTGTGTAAAAATGAACCTGACAAATTTGTCCTGGTCATTCTAATGAATTCATCCATCCATCCATCCATCCATCCATCCATCCATCCATCCATCCATCCATCCATCCATCCATCCATCCATCCATCCATCCATCCATCCATCCATACATATCAAGGATTCAATGATCATTTATTGTCATTATGCAAAAGCCTTTTCAGTTGCTATAGCCTACATTACCTACTCAATGAGAAGAATGTTTCAGTACTTACATAGCCCAACACAAATATTTGTTTTGTGAAACATAAATTAAGTGTAGTCTAAATGTAAAGCGCTTAGTGTTTCTCACACATAGACTTTACTTGGGCGGGCCGCCCATATATCAACGGCAGCCTATATTTGGCGACCCATTTTAGCATTTTTCATTTCAATTTTTTTTATCCGTCCGAGAGAACAACGCCATCCGCGATCGATTAACTAGTGGACTAGTAGCAGCAGAACGCCGCTGGGGAGCGGATGGAGAGCTCCGCTCTGCTGGTGCAGCCTCAGGCCTCGCTGTTTTATTAATTCATTTTTCATTAAACATAACAACATTGTTGTCGCTGATCGTTCTCTGAGACAGTGTAATACTCCCACACGGACCACTTTTTCTTTCACTTTGATTTGTAAACAAACCACATTCACCCCCCCATCTTGTCCAGCCAGCGGCTTCTTCTCTGAATCAGCAGCTGCTTCCTGTTGTCCGACACAGGCTGCAAATAACCAACACAACATTTAGCCGGCGCAAAATTGATGCAACACAACTGATAAACATCAGCCACTGCCATCGTTGAATGTCATCTTATTTGCCGATAGGCCGATGGCTGTCAACAAAGCGAATATCGTCTTCTGCCAATAAATCGGCGCATCCCTAGTAACCTAGTGGTTATTAGCCATAGTTTAAGGTCTATTTTGTTTGCTTAAAGCTACGAGGAACTTTCATTTTGTGTTGATTTTGGCGGTCCCTGTGGACAAAAGCGGTAGTGTTTTAGAGCTCCAGAGTCCCTTTAGAAAACCTCTCATTTTACCGCAGCAGGGTCTGACAGTCTGCCCCGCGTAGTCCTGGTTCTGGTTCTCCCATACCTCCCTTCCCTCCAACGGGCCTGCCAATGCGGCCCGGGCCTCCAGCAGCATGGAGTCGTGTTGGCTCTCAACGGGGACCGACGGAGCAGCGAGGTGAAGCTCTGCTCCTGGCCGGAAGAGGAGCTGCTGCTGACGGGCGCAGAGTTCTCCACCTCCTGCCGGAACTCCGACTACGGAGGCCCTGTTGGAGGCCCTGTTGGAGGCCCTGTTGGAGGCCCTGTTGGAGGCCCTGCTGGAGTCTGAGCTGAAGGAGTATCTGGTGAACCTGCATGATTTCGTCTTATTTCGTTGTAATTGGACCCGGTGGCACCGACGACGAGCATTAAGATTAACTACAGTGGAGGAAATAAGTATTTGATCCCTTGCCAATTTTGTAAGTTTGCCCACTGACAGTCTATAATTTTAATGGTAGGTTTATTTTAACAGTGAGAGACAGAATATAAAAAAAAAAATCCAGAAAATCACATCATATAAAAGTTATAAATTGATTTGCATTTGATTGTGGGAAATAAGTATTTGATCCCCTAGCAAAACATGACTCAGTAC
>CAKAOI010049934.1:16377-52606 GCA_916701655.1 Sebastiscus albofasciatus
GCCAATGCGGCCCGGGCCTCCAGCAGCATGGAGTCGTGTTGGCTCTCAACGGGGACCGACGGAGCAGCGAGGTGAAGCTCTGCTCCTGGCCGGAAGAGGAGCTGCTGCTGACGGGCGCAGAGTTCTCCACCTCCTGCCGGAACTCCGACTACGGAGGCCCTGTTGGAGGCCCTGTTGGAGGCCCTGTTGGAGGCCCTGTTGGAGGCCCTGTTGGAGGCCCTGCTGGAGTCTGAGCTGAAGGAGTATCTGGTGAACCTGCATGATTTCGTCTTATTTCGTTGTAATTGGACCCGGTGGCACCGACGACGAGCATTAAGATTAACTACAGTGGAGGAAATAAGTATTTGATCCCTTGCCAATTTTGTAAGTTTGCCCACTGACAGTCTAGCAAAACATGACTCAGTACTTGGTGGAGAAACGTTGTTGGCAAGCACAGAGGTCAGACGTTTCTTGTAGTTGGTCACCAGGTTTGCGCACATCTCAGGAGGGATTTTGGTCCACTCCTCTTTGCAGATCATCTCCAAATCCTTAAGGTTTTGAGGCTGTCACTTGGCAACTCAAAGCTTCAGCTCCCTCCACAGATTTTCTATGGAATTAAGGTCCGGAGACTGGCTAGGCCACTCCATGACCTTAATGTGCTTCCTCTTGAGCCACCCCTTTGTTGCCTGGGCCGTATGTTTTGGGTCATTGTCGTGCTGGAAGACCCATCCACGACCCATTTTCAGTGTCCTGGCTGAGGGAAAGAGGTTGTCGCCCAAGTCGTCCTTTCCCCTTAGCAGAGAAACACCCCCAAAACATAATGTTTCCACCTCCATGCTTGACGGTGGGGATGGTGTTCTTGGGGTTATAGTCAGCATTTCTCCTTCTCCAAACACGGCGAGTCTAGTTGATGCCAAAGAGCTCGATTTTGGTCTCATCTGACCACATCACCTTCTCCCAAGCCTTCTCTGAATCATTCAGGTGTTCATTGGCAAACAGACGGGCCTGTACATGTGCCTTCCTGAGCAGGGGGACCTTACGGGCGCTGCAGGATTTTAATCCATTATGGCGTAGTGTGTTACCAATGGTTTTCTTGGTGACTGTGGTCCCAGCTGTCTTGAGATCATTAAGAAGTTCCTCCCGTGTAGTTCTGGGCTGATCCCTCACCTTTCTCATGATCCTCGATACCCCACGAGACGAGATCTTGCGTGGAGCCCCAGACCGAGGGCGATTGATGGTCATTTTGTGTTTCTTCCATTTCTGAATAATGGCACCAACAGTTGTCTCCTTCTCACCAAGCTGCTTGCTGATGGTCTTGTAGGCCATTCCAGTCTTGTGCAGGTCTACAATCTTGTCCCTGATGTCCTTAGACAGCCCTTTGGTCTTGTCCATGGTGGAGAGGTTGGAATCTGATTGTGAGCAGGTGTCTTTTATACAGGTAATGAGTTGAGACAAGTGTCTTTTATACAGGTCACGAGTTGAGACAGGTGTCTTTTATACAGGTCACGAGTTGAGATTCGGAGTACTTTTTTAAAGCGAGAGGACTAATCTAACCGGTCTGTGGGGGCCAGAATTCTTGCTGGTTGCTAGAGGATCAAATACTTATTTCCCACAATAAAATGCAAATCAATTTATAACTTTTATATGATGTGATTTTCTGGATTTTTTTTTATATTCTGTCTCTCACTGTTAAAATAACCCTACCATTAAAATTATAGACCGTTCTTTTCTTTGTCAGTGGGCAAACTTACAAAATCAGCAAGGGATCAAATACTTATTTCCTCCACTGTATATAGAAATAGCAGATCTTCTCTCTGAAGGTCACGTTTGCTTATGAAGGTCATACAGAGGAATCAGTGAATCAGTCAAAAGTTCCTCACAGTACCTTTAATCTACACAATGCTACACAAAATCAGGTCTGCATACTTGAAAGAGTCTTGTGTGTTTAAGTGATGTCCACTGTTCTGTGTGTCAGAAACGCCATCGCTCCAGCGACTCCACAGCGTCAGGTCGGGACCGAAGCTACAGCACCGACTCAGCTGACATGCTGCCCAGCCGGCTGAAGGAAGAACCCTGGCTGCTGGAGATTTCTAGCACCTTCCTCCAGCAGTACGTCCAGTACCTGCAGAGCATGGGCTTCATTCTCGTCCAGGTCCGACCTCAGTCTCCAGCTCGCAGGTCTGTTTCTGCAAAAATGGTTTGTTTTTTTTGGGTTGATGAATGTCTTGTGACCATTATTTCTCTTTGCCAGTGTTCTACACCGTAAAGCAGGACACGCCATGCACATCAAATCCTGATTGCAGTAGACAAAGAAGATGGAATTGAATTCATTTTCTAGTAGTACACTGTTTTTCAAACAACAGCCCAAGCTTTTGGTTTGCTGTTTGAAATATATGAACTACTTGACTATTCCATTGGTAAATGGATGGTATCTGTTACGCGGTGTCACGAGGTGTTCTTCCTTCATATTTCTGCTTGTATTTTGTGTGAAACTTAAAAATGAATCAGTCCATCTCTGCCTCTGTACCATCCTCCTAGTCTCCTCTCTTCCTCCATAGTGAGCAGCATTCATCCATTAGTCATCATATGTGTTTTGATCCTTGTCTGACCTCTGACCTCCCAGCACTGCTGCCCCATGGCTGATGTAAACAGAGCGGATGCAGGGCAGATGCCTGTCCTGCCTGCCTGTCACTTTCTAGGCTCAGACAGTGTGACTCTCTCTGAATTATGTCTCACGGGTTAGCTACATGCTGTTAGTGGTCCATTATCCCTTGGGCCCAGACTTCTCTGATTTAACCAGACCCTAAGTGACCCCTGTCTTGCACCCCCCCATCTCTTACAGCATCGCCCGGGCTCGCGCTGCCATGCTGAGCTCTATGTCATCGGAAGGGAGGATGTCTTTTTCTTATGTAAAGCAGAAGAGCGAGGACAGCCCTAAGGTTAGTGTTCACCTCAGAGATGCAGAAATCTTATTCTCCACACACACACACACACACACACACACACACGCACACACACACTTGGGGATTGAGCCAGGTTGCTATTGTAACAATGACCCCTATAAATATGAAATGTCTCATTAAATCTGAGTCCATATTGCCAGAAACAGTTCTTCTCTTCGTTCCGTTTTCACCATTTTCATTGATTCCCTTCTGGAAACCTTGAAATCAATTTCTGAATATATATTTTCAGAACCTGGAATTAGTAGTAATAGTAGTAGCAGTTAAGTTAAATGCTGTTACTACATGCAATCTAAAACACCAACCTGTACCCAGTCAGCAGTGGGAATATCCAACACCAAATATCAGATGTGACGGTCATAAAGCACATCTGTGTTTGTAAATGAGGCACTGGCTCTGACACATTGCTGTTCACTATATATATATTTTCATATATTTTTCCCAGTAAACTGGATTTGTGCTTCTGAAGACGATATTGATGGTGATACATTGTGTGTGGTGTTGCATTAATGAAAAAAGACTGCAGTGCTCAACTAGCTGCTGGGCGTTCAGGAAACATGGTGATTTTTTAGTCAGGTAGTGGTAACCTTTTCATTGCTGCTAACATCAGTGAGAGGCAGCTCGGATTAGAGGTCCAGGGCTCGACACTAACTTTTAAAAGTGGTTGCCAGGCTGGCAACTAGGCACCAGCGTTTGGTTGCCAAAACTGAAAACATGGTTGCCATTTTTAGTCCCCTTATATTTAGATTAATTAAAATACTCTACAGTTATACGTGAGCTTAATAATGAAAATGGGACATAAAAGAAGCAGGTTCCTTGTTCTTTGAGGCACACGACTCAAGACATAAAATAACAGCACAAAATATCAGAAACATGGCTTAGAAAGCAGCTGTGTCTGCCTTCCAGCACCTGTATTAGACAAACTGTAATGGTAAGATTGTTTTGTAAATGAACTTTGCAGACTACAGCGTCTGGCACCACCGCGTACCACCTCCAGAGGGCGCTGCCAGGGGGGATCGTGTTGATGGAACTGGCTTTTCAGGTGAGGTTCGGATCATCAACTATGCACACTGACATATTTGCTAACATCACAAAGGTATACATATCCTGGTCCATTTAAATGTTTTAGCACATTTGATACAATACATGCATGTGTAGATATAATGCCAATCATTTTACAATGACTTCCCCGTGATGGTCAATGCCAAGACGACAAGCAAACGACTTTTAAAATGCTTGTTTTCTGAATGAGTTTGGATCGACCAGGGCTATGCTGTGCTTAAATTGTACCTGCTCCATCCACACTATATATATATAACGCATGTAAATTAGACATAAATATGGCAGCGACGTTATTGTTTATAAACATTGATTTTTATCCGGTCACATAACAATATGCGGTATGAGAGCTCTGGGTGCCCACAGACGGCTACAATCATGTTCTCCTCTGTTTCTCACTCAACAACATCAGGACGTCAGTGACGACAGGAGAATGTCAACGCTGATGGGCTTTTGTGCCACAGCATCTTGCAAATTTCTCACTTGAGTTAAAAAAGTTGAACTCACGCAAATACCACGAATTTTGAGTGTTCGTGTTATTGACTTTACGTCATTTGTGTAGCCCGGCGTGAATTATTATTGTCTTCGCATTGACTTTGTTTGTAAACGCGGCACAAAAAAATTGCTTCGTGATTGGTCGGAATGCAATTAGTTTAGTGTTAGCATGCTAATGTTCAGCTGAGGCTGATGAGCATACGTTTTGCAGTTATTTGATCATTAACCATAGTGTTGGACATATTCAAATATTGACCTGATGGTGGCGCTCGGAGAAAAGTCAGAGGGTCCCCAAAGTCATTAGGATTCATCATCTGGGGACCATAAATGTCTACAAAATGTCATGGCATTTCATCCAATAGTTGTTGATACGTCACCCTGGACTAAAGTGGTGAACCGACTGCCTGACTGACGTTGCCATTCCTAGAGCCGCTAGCAGCGTGGCTCTAGGAATGAACTGAAGCAGGAGAGGTTGTGATATCCTGTCTATTAGTACCTAGCATAGGTCAAGCTCCAAAAAACACTTCCTCCTACACATCCCATACTGCAATATACATCTTTTATCAGACTTGTGCAGACTTCCTGTTTTATTTTTCCCATCCCAATTTATAGTTTCCCATCCCCAGCTGAGATAACCACTAATTTCATTTTCTCAGACTTGACAGCTCCTGCAGAGCCACAGAAGACGTACAGTAATACTGCTTTCTTGAGCTTAGACAAAAGTGCAATGAGGCAAAATGTTTACTTTCACCAGAAGATATTAACGGGACCAGGAATAATGTGTGATTACAGTTCTGTGTTGTCACGGTACAGTAAGTTTGACCCTGTATGCATTGTCTGGTTTTACAGCCATATTATTTCCAGGCAAACATCACCATTAGTTTCCTGGTGTCTGGGTTTTTGTTTTGTTTTTCGCTACTGTAGGCTCAGTGGGAAATAAACCCACTGAGACATAATGTTGTGCTTGTGTAGATGGACTTGCATGGCTAAGTCTAAAATCCCAGTGAAGGCCATTTCAAAGGTCTTAAAATATCATCCTGTCTCTCTGAAACCTGTAGCTTCTCTGATGAACAGTAAAGTAAACTTCTTCTACTCTCAGTATTCCGCGCCCCAATCCCCCCCATTGGATGGCTTCATTAAGTCGTCAGCCACACATTAATTATATTGTTTTCATGAAATAATCACGTGTTCTCCATATGCCTTCTCCTTCTGCCAGGGGTGTTACTTCTGTGTGAAGCAGTATGCACTGGAGTGTTCCCGCATTCCCATGGGCCAGACAGTCAACTCCCAGGTAAATGATTGACAGAAATCTGCACTGCTGTGTGAACACACAACACTGAGTGGTGCCTTTTTTTCTGTGGGCTTTTGTAGGATTGAAAGCATGAAAGAGAGAGCAAGAGTAACAGAAAATGGAATACAAAGTGATTTAATTGTCTTAACAGTTTCATATGTGAGAGGGCAGGTGTACTGATCCCCTTGTGTACCAGTGGTTTTACAGTAGGGTCCAGGGACTTCTGGGGGAGGTCTGAGGGTCCTGAATTGGGTTCCAGGGATTCTTACGGAGGTTTCAGGGCTACTTGATGGGCTCCCTCAACCCGTTCTCACTCCCAACTCGTCAAATACCGCTGTTTGGTCAGTGCCGCATCGGCATTGGAAACCGACGGACAGACGCACCCTTTAGCAACAGTATGTGACGTCGTATTAATAGCGTGAGAATCCGTTCAGGGCATGCGGGCGGGACGGGTGGTGGAAGGGTCAAACAAACACAAGACTTTCAACCAGGAGACCGCTGTTAGTGTCCCGTGTGAAACTAAAAGTAACATTGACTTATTTTGTCACGTCAGTCATAGGTCATGCAACTCATCGGTATCGTCAGTTCCTAATCCGAACTAAGTGGTTGTGTTGCCTAAACCTAGCCTCCTGTGAAAACGGAAGTTTATTTTGAAAGGACACTATGCATGTAACGAGCATTGACACACCGTCCCTGACCAAAAGTAGCGCAAGAGGGGTACCCCGTGCGTCGGTCTCCGATGCCGAAGGGCACTGACCAAACAGCGGTATTTGACGAGTTGGGAGTGAGAATGTGTTGACTTCCGGGCCTTGGAGGAGATCCCCGGGTCAGTAAAGCCGAAAGCTTGGATATTCCAGAGGTCTTTTTAGGCATTTGTGGGGCTTCCCTGCAACATTAGTTTAATTTCACTGTATTTATTTGATAGAAATTATTGCAATTAAAAATGACTAATGACATTCCCCACTTATGTTACTTACTTTGATCTACTCATGTAGAGGGTAGATGTTTCTACAGTTTGATACTAAAAGACACCTAAACTCACCCAATATAGGCATAACTGAATGAACTAATGTCAGTCATGGGCGTGTTTTTACTTGTGGGTCCATGGTGCCAGAATGATTGAGAAGAGGTTTGCTGCTATGTGGTCATTGCTCTAGTTTTGTTTTATTTTGTTGCTATGATATCATTGCTGTGGGATTTCTTTTCTATGTATATTTTTGATGCCAGATGGTCTTTGCTGAGATTACAGTATAGTTAATAGTGTGTGGTGTCCTGTTCCTGGTTATCTATTTGATGAAGTTGGTACTCTTTGCTTTCTCTGTTCATCCATAGTGGAGGTTTTTGCTAATAGAAACTACAGTTATCAAAAGATAAAGCTGCATATATTTTTGTTATTGTTAACAAATGCCATGAAAAGACTAAAACCAACAATGCGTTGGTCTGTCTCTCAACACTTCCTCACTTCCCTTCCCTGTCTGTGGCTCTCCATAATAGACAGTGCATTCGTTGGGGACTATTTTCACCACATTTGGAGCCCTACAGTATTTCAGTCATGCATCAAATCTTATGGATCAAAACATTTTTTGCAGAGAGCAAACGAAGCAGACAACAGCCAACAGAGTCTCATTTTGGCCTGCCATCAAGTTAATCACGGAATTAATGTTAATTAGCGTCAGCTCATATGACCTACCGCCAATGACGTTTGTCATTTTAACTAGTGTGAGCGACGGCCAGCGCCCGCTAAAAGAGAACATAAACATATGGTGTTTGAACAAACGACTGATGCTGCGTTTTTAAGGGCAGTAGAGTCTCAAAATGGCAGCGGAGCTATTAGAATCCTGGCAGCATCTGCCGGCCTTTGCATTGCATTTCACTTGGTGTAACACCATATTTAGTTTGGCAGTGGAGTTGCTGTTTTGCCTCACAGCACAAAGAAACACTGTTTTACAGCACAACAATGTCCACTCCTTTATTTACACCATGCAGTTGTTACTATTATTTTGACTAGGATATATAAACTGGAAAAACAAAGTTCGTAAACTTGTGTTTGGTGGATTATTTCTCTGTTGTATCAATGCTAATGGTCATTGTATTTTACATCGTTGGAAAGCCTGTTTATTTACCTTCACAATGATGTCCAACTTGTAAGGATCATGCATTTGTGGGATGAGCAGCACAGCTGATTATGTGGGGAGGGCCCAAGAAAAATTTGCCAAAATGCTCTGCCAATGGTAAACAGTGTATTCTCCTGTTGGTGTTGACTTTTGTTTTGAGTTGTTTGGTGGATTGGATGATTGAACTCTCTATCAGTAACAAGGAACAAACAAGACATATTGTCTGTTTTACACTTTATTCATTTAATACACCGTCATGAGCCTCAGTAGCGGTGGAAGATCCATACGCAGCCACAACAGCCTGGCACCTCCTCCTCATGCTGGTCACCAACCTGGTCACACGTTGCTGTGGGATGGCGTTCCATTCCTCAACCAGGATTGGTTGCAGGTCAGCCAGCGTGGTTGTGTTGGTCACTCTAACACGTACAGCACGCCCAAGCTGATCCCACAAGTGTTGAATTGGGTTGAGGTGTGGACTCTAGGCAGGCCGTTCCATTCTCTCTACTCCCACATTGTGGAGGTAGTCTGTGATAACCCTGACTCTGTGGGGGTGAGCGTTGTTTCTTGGAGGATGAAGTTAGGTCCCAGATTGTGGAGATATGGGATCGCCACTGGCTGCAGAATCTCATCCCGATATCTCACTGCATTGAGATGGCCTTCAATGATGACACGCCTTGTTTTGCCAGTGAGGGAGATGCCGCCCCCACACCATGACACTGCCCCCACCAAAAGCTGTTACTCCATTGGTGCAACAATCAGCATAGCATTCTCCACGTCGTCTCCCTGCCATCCGACTTTGACAGACAGAACCTGGACTCATCACTTTTTTTGGCAAATTTTTCTTGGGCGCTCCCCACATAATCAGCTGTGCTGCTCATCCCACAAATGCATGATCCTTACAAGTTGGACATCATTGCGAAGGTAAATAAACAGGCTTTCCAATGATGTAAAATACAATGACCATTAGCATTGGAACAACAGAGAAATAATCCACCAAACACAAGTTTCCAAACTTTTTTTCCCAGTTTATATATATATTTTTTTTAAATAATGCTAGAATGACAATAAATCCAGGTCCAGGAGTTGTGAGTTAAATATAATATGCATTCATTTAGAAGTATATATATTGTATATTTTTAGTATTTCCTTGAGCTCCAAATGTATATTTAACTAGCATTTGTTTTTAGACTCGGTTTCCATCCATTGTGACACTTTGGGGGATTTTTTTGTTTTCGGTTCAGTCGCCTGTGAAGATGAAATCCTGATGCTCTCCAAGAGTGATTCTTCATCTGGAAAGGAAATAACTCTGCTTCAGTACTTTCACTTACAGGGTGTTATTCACACTATGTCACTTTTTAGACTTCATTGGGTTCTCCAATCCGCACCGTTTCATGCCGTGAATTCCCAGAGACGTATTGCTGCAAGAAAGAAAGAGAGTTATTTTACAACAGACAAACATGCAAAGCTGCCTGAGAAGGTGAAGTGAAATATATTAAAGGTATACAGGAAGCTCAACATTGTCCATTTGTAGGTGTTGAAGGGGTTCATTATATCGGAGGTCTTACCATCGGCTCTTAGAAATGGCATCAGTTGCTATTCATTTCCTTGCATGTTGTTTCTTTCTGTAAATGATATTATCTTTACTTCCTGTTTTGCTGGATTTTAAAACATTTTGGCAGTGTTTCATCACAGGGAGGAACACTGCTCGTCCTCCTGAGTGACAGTCATTTGGCTATTTAGGGTTAACTAGTGTCCGTGTATATTTGGCAGGTTTATTTCTTCACCATAAAGGCCGGTCACACCAGCATTTGAAACAACTAAAAGCTGTAGCGAAATCAATCCATTCAATGGAATTCACTTGTAGGTGTGAAATTTTTGTGCGCAAGTATTTCACATCAAGTTCAACATTTCCAACTTTTTCTTAGCCAGTAACAAACATAGACCGGAGCCCCTTTCAC
Source organism: Sebastiscus albofasciatus (assembly GCA_916701655.1). Lineage (NCBI taxonomy): Eukaryota > Metazoa > Chordata > Actinopteri > Perciformes > Sebastidae > Sebastiscus > Sebastiscus albofasciatus. The sequence goes on from CAKAOI010049934.1 coordinate 26,234, forward strand.
ACAGCCTGTTCAAGGTGGGAATGTTGCGCCGTTATTCCGTCTTGCTGTTCTGTGTGAAAGGTACAGAGACAGAATGGGGGGGGGGCAGAGTTGTTCCGCCGCTGAGCCGGCAGCAGAGGTAGTCACAGAGCTGAGCCGACGTCTGTGTGAAAGGGACAGCCGACACACACACACACACACACACACACACACACACACACACACACACTGTTGTGTTTAACGTCACACCCCTTTTGCTCCTGCGATGCCGGCGTGCCATCTAAAATCACACACCGGGGTGGCATTATGGTATATTACATTTTTTGGTCCAGTTTGAGAAAGCAAAGCCGGCATAACGGTGAATCTTTTTTACGGCAGTATTGTGGAATCTCTGTGCGAAAGGGGCAACTATGTCGCCATGACGTCACCCATTTCTTTGTTAATTATGGTTTTGAAGCCTCGAGTTTAGCATTTTTTGCTGTCGCCATCTTGGTTTTGGCCGTCGCCATCTTGGTGTCGGATCGTCGCCATCTTGGTGTTGGGTCGTTGCCGTCTTGGTCTTTTGCAACCAGAAGTCACGAGAGGGTGGAGCCAAGTACAAGCGATTGCTGAATAAGACATTTATAGGCAACCAAAAAGGTTACAATTAACTTTCATGAACAGAAAACAAACTGTGAAAGGGTTAAAGTTCTATAACGAAAACACAGACAACTCCCAGACCGGCAAACGCCGTGGTAGCGACCTGTCAATCACAAGGTAGCCCCGCCCTGAAGCATACACCGCTTCATGCTCTATTTGACTCTAAATGGGATCATAATTTATTAAAGGAACATCAACATCAACAATGACCTTTGAGGGAATAGAGATTTGGAGAGTTATTGTAGCTAATTAGCTGAGTTGCACCATCCACTTTTCTTTAACCCTCCTCTGCTCCAGTTTAACTGCTACACTAGTTTTAAGTGTATAAAATATGGACGTAGTCTCCGTGACGTCACCCATAGGTTTCTGAAGAGCCTAAATGAAGTTCAAAGTGGGCGGCTCCCGCCGTCGCCATCTTGGCAGTGACGTCTCCAGCTAATCCAAAAATGTGCAAAGAGGTGTAGCGTGGCTGGAGCTGACGTGGGCCAAATACAGTGGTGCAAAAATTAGTCCCAAAACCCGGAAATGAGTTAGCATTTTAGCACTTCCGGTTCTCTTGTCTCAAAGTCAAAGGTTTTTTTTCAATGGTTTTTGGTTAGATGCCTGAAATATGGTCTGTGGTTAACACTAGCTGAAGACATTTTAAGGTGCAATTTCTCACAGTGATTTAGCGTTTTTTTCGGATATAACTCTAATCCCATCTGCCAACACACCACAGCTTAATTTCCTGCTTAAGCCCTGGTTCAATATTCGGCGAACATCACAAACGGATTCCATTCTCTCCAACTTGTGACTGATCCATTTTCAGATTTTGGGACCAGTGCACTTTGATGTGACAAAGTCAGAGAAGGAAGTTTTGAAAGATGTCTAAGATGCCATGGCATTTGTTTCCCTCTGGTGTTGTCAAAATGTCTACTAAGTGATGTAAGAGGTTGACTGTCAGAAAGGAGATGATGGCTTTATGCACAGCGGGAGGGGGCGCAAAAGGGTTTTAAGGGGTGAGAATGGAAGAAAGGATGCATTTATTACAGCTAGTATGTGTACTGAGGATGTCCTGAAATAGTCTGAAAAAGGCTTGAAATTGATTAAACCAGGGCCAAATTAACAATGCACAAAATTAATTGTAATAATAATAATACTTATCATTATTATTATTATTATAAATGAAATTGTCTATATAGAGAAGGATTTTTAATTGCAGTGTTTATTTGTTGTCCACATGTTGAAGTGGGTGTTGTGCCAGTAATCCTCAATCACTCTAATAAGGACATTGTTGCTTTGCTTACTGACCCACAGTCCACGGGCTACAAAGGCTCTTGTGGGCCATATGAAACAATATGGACCGTTTCACGTATTGAAGCTGAAGAAGGCGAGATTGGAGCAAATATGATTTTAAAAAAAGTTATTTTTATAAAACGGTCGCTATATCGTGACAGTAGTACATGAAACAGGTAACCTGAAAAAAATCATGTCCCTCTGTGTCCTCCGGTGCTCCTAACGGCTTCTGCAAGATTTCACAGACCAGAGGAAAACAAGCAGTAAGAGCTGATCTGAGGTCTGCTGTCCAGCTGCCGTCTATGAGAGCCGGCTGTCAATCACTCGCGAACTACGACCAAACAGCCAAACTAGGCAGCGCTGATCAAATATGAATTAATATTCTGTTACTGTAATGCCTATTTCTCTCCTCAGATGTTTTCAGAATCATCTTGTAGTGTACTGTTTAGCTGTAAAATGACGCCGCCTCCATTGTGAAATCTGTTGAAGGAACGCCAAGTAGCCAATAGGAACGCTCTCTCAATGAAATGACCTGTGATTGGTCAAAGTGTCCCGTCACATGCTAAATGTTCGAAAGCCTGAAAACAGAGCCATGAGGAGGTGCAGAAGTCTAGTTTTCTCTCAGAAGACTTGAATTGCAATATGCTGAAAGGTTATTATGGAATTATTTGTCCAATGATGCCAAAAATAAACTGACTACTACCACTTAAACTAATACTTACTAATTAATAGATAATATATATTAAAGTGACAGCATAAATAAAGGTGTCAGTAAAACACTAGGCTGAAATTCGGTGGCCTTTCTCACAGAACACATTTTGACTTGTCACCTTAGAGAAGGAACAGGCGTGTAACGAATGATGGCTGAATTCCATTTAGCTGCTTCAGTTTCAGGGTCCTGTTCTTGTTCATGCTGGCTCGCTGTCACACTGTCATAGCTTACTGACATTTGAATACAACAGAGCCAATGTTAATGTTATTAGTAGCACCTGTGTTTTTCCTACTATGACAAGTCAGAATGTCTGCTGGGGAAAATCCTATTCTGGAATAATGGTAAATGGTAAAAGTATAGAAGAGTCATAAAGTCAGCAAACAAAGCTACTGGTCATACCAGACCAAGAAAGGCTTACTGCCGAACGCAGTTCCCGGCTTTAGTCTAGATTTGCTGAGTAAATACTTCCCAAGAAGGGTATTTATGGTGTTACACAGAGTAATTCTGAGCACTGTCCGCGTTAAGGTGAGCTGTTCCTTCAGCTAATCTATATTTGTTTATTGGTGTAGCTGGTTACTGTGTGACATTATACCTTACGGCTAACACGTTACGGCGAGCCTGCTAGGTTCAGTTAGCATTAGTTTGTTAGCTGAGCCGAGTACCCGGAGTTCAGCTAACGTGTCACGATGAGCAGATTCTTGAGGTACGCTGTTAGCTCGGGCTTAACACCGTTTGCTAGCGCTACTTACTGACAGGCTGATGCGTTGCGGCGCGCCTGGAATGGCTAAATATTTATACATTTCACTCCTTTTCCAGTCGCCATGTCTTCGGCCGCTACCCCTGCCAAAGGGTCGGAACCGAAGGTTAAAGAGGCTGCATCCCACCTGTGCCCTCTCGGGCAGGGAACCTCATCCCATGTGCATAGCTTGCATGGGCACTAAACACACTCAAGCTGACCCCCACTATGCGTCAATGCCAGAAAAGATCCTGGAAAGGAGGCTGAGAGTGGCAGTGGCCAATAGTCAGGACCCTTGCCTGCCAGGAGCCATCTCAAAAGCCACAACCAGTACCCATCAGCCGCTTGATGAGGACTTGATGGAAGCTGATTGCTCGGACATGGCTCCACTTTTCAAGGAGCTCCTCGAGGTGGAGCCGGGCTGTGAGGACGTAGAGGGCGATGCCAACTATGACCTCCTAGACATGGACGAAATGGAAGACAAGGAGGATGACTCCACCTTTCCTGTTCAACAGTCCAGACCCCCTAATGCATCTGATGCTGTTCCCACAGTGGACAGCAACTTATACGAGGTGTGCAACAGGCGGCGTCCAGATTGGGGATTCAATGGCCTGCAGCCCAGGACGCTGCAGGGGTGGAGAGAGATCTATATGATGGTAAGAGGCTCCCACCAGCAATGGGGAACTGGGGCTGGCCGAACCACCAGCGGTGGAGCTTCAGTGGCTTATCACCTCCACCCAAATCGTCGCTCTCTCTCAGCTTCCTCCAACATCTTTCTACGTCTGTTTTCCAGAGGATGTATAAGTATGCAGCACAGACAGTGTGCTCTCTTAATGCAATGACACTGCTATCTGCATACCACGAGATCCCCCACTCTAGCCAGGGTGAGAGAGCAGGGCTTGTCGCTAACCCTGGTCGTCCAAGCACTGGGTAGCGGAAATAATACAGCTTCTCTCCATACGTAGGGATCTTCTGTCTCAGGCACGGGGGGAGATCTATTACCCTCACCCAGACCGCATAGCGCTCTGAGAGATGGAACCTGAATGCTGCAGGCCTGCCAACACAGGTGTTTGACACCATTCAGAGCGCAAGGGCCTCCTCCACTCGCTCTCTTTACAATGGAAAGTGGCGGATTTTTGAGGAGTGGTGCGACTCAAGGCACACCATTCCTTTTCAATGTTTGGTGGTTGACCTGCTGGGTTTCCTGCAAGAATTGGTAAATAAGGGTAAGGCCTTTTTTTACCGGCACTGCATGTCTATGTGAGTAGATCAGCAGGTTTCAGGAAAGGGGATCAGCTGTTTGTGTCCTGGGTCACTCCCCACAAGGGCAAGCCATTGTCCCGCCGGAGGGTCTTATATCTCTGTCTTATAGCTGTAGAGTTCAACCTCCACAGGGGTTGAGGGCTCATTTCACAAGGAGTAAGACCACTTCATGGGCCCTGTTTAAGGGAGTTTCAGTGCAGGACATTTGTGCTGCGGCGAGCTGGGCTACACCTCACACTTTTTTAAGGTTTTACAGGCTGGATGTCTCGAGGCCATCCTTGGCACAGGCTGTGCTAGAGGCAAACACGCCAGGGTCTCTTTGATGTTCACTGTCTGGCTTATTGTTTATGGCTTTGGGAAATGTATGCAATACGGGAGTGTTCTATATCTCCCATAGTGAAACATCAAACAAAGTTAGAAAAAGAACTTTGGGTTTCTTAACGTAATCTCCGGTTCTTTGATAACAGAGTGAGGTGTTTCACCATCACTTCCCTCCTTGCACAGACACGTAAAGAAACTGGTCTAGAATGATTTGTGAGGGGCGGTCGACTGTGGTAATATCAGGGGTCATAGCCCCAACACTGTTCGACCTGTCTGTCATCGACACCACAGACGTGGTGTCATTGGAGCTTCCGTAGTTGGTCACGTCGAGGCGATTCCCATAGTGAAACCCCTCACTCTGTTATCAAAAAAACGGGAATTAGTAGTAACCCAAAGTTTTCATTTGTACAGTATAATCTTATTAATCACACAGAATAAATGCAGTGTTTCAAACAGTGTTTCAAACAGTTTCCCCAAGTGTTGAAAAATGTCAAAGTCTTATTTTATGATAAACTTTACAGACGAATGAGTCAAGCATTTGTTAGCTAACCTGTGTAACATACTGTGTATGTGGTTGTTTCACAATAAAAGCCTACAGTACCACTGCCTTCACATTAAACAGGCATTTATGATGAAATACACTCAGGCAGTGTTGTGTTAGTATCAACAGTAGCTGTATCTTTAGCTTAAAGAAAGCAATTGAGCGGCAAAGTCCCTCCCCTTCCGGTGTCTTCCATGGGACCTTATTTTGGAAAGAAAGACAAATAATGTTTTTATCCTATTTGAATTGTGGCATTAATTACACATATACATTTGTCAATTTAAAAAATAATTTTGCACTTAAAGAAATTTGCCGTTTGTCGCAGGTTTGTCGTAATCATTTAGTTTTGTGTGAAACCGCTCAGTGAACAACATCTCTCGTCTCGCACAACATACGTCACCAACACCAGCTAGCTAGCTAACTTGGCCATGTTCAACGCACAAATGTAACGTTATCTTACCTGATGTGTTTTATCCAGAGACAGCAACAGTTTTACAACAAACTGCGTCTTTCTTAACTTGCAAAATGATCTTATAAATTGACAAACATTATGTGTGAGATTCGTGGCGCAATTCAAAAAAATATTTGTCTCTTGCAGTTAACTACCGTACATTGAGTATATTTTCCAAAATAAGTTCCCATGGTGGTCCACCAGAAGGGGAGGGACTTTTTCTATCTACTGGGCTCCTGCTGTGACAATGCTCTGGTAAATAATAATAAATAAGGTAATACTGTGCATAGGGGATTGCCATGGCACCACAACAACTTGAATGTACAATGTGAACAATGATTGTGGCAGAATGTGTGTAAATACTGTATATACAGGCATTTGTTTTTTACACATTGACCAGCGCTGACCAGCGGTTTTAGTAGTCGACTTCTCGACTAGTTGAAAAGCTTAGTGAAATGGTTCAGTCTGCAACAGACTACAAATTGACCTCTGGGCACCAGTCACTCTAATGTGTGTATGTAATGTGTGTCTCATTGCATTTTTGTAGCATGGAAAAGGTTTATTGTAGTATCTCTTCAGTCTTCCTTTCCATCCACCTGTCTGTGTGTCTGTATGTCTGCCTAGTCCCACCTCATGTCATTTCTCCATCAGGGCAGCCTCCTCACCAAACCTCGTTGCAAGCCGTTTCCAGATGCCACCCCAGTATCTGACTGTGCGGTATGTCCCAGCCATTCTCAAGGGAGGGGTGTCTCACTACAATCAGGCTTCACCCCTCCCCGCCGCTCTGCTTGCTGCCATCAGTCCTGGTCTCTTCCTTTCCCAATCTACATGTCTGTGTTTTGTCTCTTCGGGAATGAACGGGTTTCAGTGTTCAATGAAGTGTTCTTTCATACCTGTGGGAGCTACAGTTGCTTCAACAGCTAGACTGTAAAGCAAATACCAGGGTCAGCTGTATGGAGATTGGTTTTACTTGGACAAAGGTCAGGTATTCAAATATATTTTCTTTTTTTGGGGGGGTTCAGACCTGAGTCAAGCTCCCCTGTGATTTCCTTTTCCTTCTCAACTTTCAACAGGCTGTCTGTCTCCCTGCTTGCTGGTTTGGGTGTCGTGGGTGTTTCAGCTTGTGTTTTTCTAAGTGTCCGTTCAACCGCTGTTGCCCCCTCTGCCCTTTCTCTGATAATCTTACTATATTTCCTCTTGCATCTTCGGTTTCCAGGTGGTTGACTGGATCTAGGATTTTCTTCCAGGCCTACTTCCACTATCAGTTCTAGTATGCCTTTGGGTTTAAAGGGTCAATCATTGAATACCATTGGGCTGAAAACTGCTGCTATTGCTGCTCGCTATAGATGATCGTTTCGACAGACTGTGAAAGTTGGTTGGATTTCCTGGCACTGAATTGGTTCAAATCCTAGTGAAATGATAGAGATTGATTTGTGTCAATGACTACATACCGTATTTGAGAGAACCAAAATGATGTGGAATTCCCCAGGGTTCGATCCTAGGGCCACCTCTGTTCAAACTTAAATTAGGCAAAATGACTGAGTGCACATCTGTGATGACATTTACATGCGTAAAATATTCATTTTTTTGCCCTTATTCTGAAAAAAAGACAATATTCCTACTAAACTGTTTACACGGCTAATGAAAATGAATATTCCACTAATATTCCCGTTTACATGCAGCCGTGCATACTCCGATTAACGTAACTGGTGGTGGACTTGTTTTACCGTGCGAACACAGCCTCCCTCTTTCAATCCTTCAACCACCTTCTAGTGGAGTGATATTTGCGTATATCCAAAAACCTGTTGATATCCAAGTCTTTCATAATGTTTAAAAGTAGGTGTTTTTCTCCTACTGACCAGAAATATGGGCTTTTGTTATTTAGGCATGCATCTCTGCAAACTGTCAGCTAGTTGGTTACTGTATAACGCACAGAGCTGGCCATAAACAGGCAAGAGGCCGTGTGTCTCAAACTGACGTAAAAACCCCGACTGAGACACATATTCTGAATGTGCTGTATACATGTTGGAAAAGGCTCCATTTGGAACAAGGTCTAATTCGGAATATCCAAACGGAATATGCTGTTTACATGATCTGTTTACATGATCAAATTCAGAATATTGTCATATTCAATCATACAAATTTGTGAAACAACCTTTAATATAACCTTCTTTCACATGAAAAATCTTCTTCTTAAATTAAAAAAAAATAAAAAACTGCTTCAAATGCCTTTTTAGCTGCTATACAACTACCTACTCAATGAGAAGAATGTTTCAGTTTCAGCCCCAAAAAAAATATTGTTTTGTGAAACATAAATTAAATGTAAATGTAAAAGCGATTAGACACATAAGCAGTGTTTTCCACACATAGACTTTACTTGGGCGGGCCGCCCATATACTGTATATTAATGGAGGCCCAAGTATATCTGGCGACCCATTTTAGCAGACAGGCTTTTTTTAGTTGAGGTTTGTTCTCATCCAGACTACAGCAATGTTTTTTAAGAAATCTTGTAGGCCGATGTTTCACTGCTTTACGGCTCTCATTGAACGTAACGTTCTTGTCGCTGATCTTTCTCCGAGACAGTGTAATACTCCCACACGGACCACTTTTTCTTTCACTTTGATTTGTAAACATACCACCCAAGTCCAGGCTGTGGCTTCTTCTCTGAATCAGCAGCTGGTAACTGTTGTCCGAGACCGCCCGCAAATAACCAACACAACATTTAGCCGCCGCAAAACTGAAGCAACACATCAGATAAACTTCGGTCACTGCCATCAGCAAATGGCATCTTACTTGGCGATAGGCCGGTTATATTTCACATTATTTTTAATGTCTGTAATATTACACAACTTGGACTTGTGAACTTCGTATTAGTATAATCCCAGCTACGGTCCTCAACACATGAAGACAATCAATCTACTACCACATTAAAGATATGGAGAAAATGAAACAGTGGAGAGACGGTTTGTCAGATCAACTAGCTACCTGTGTATAAATTGCTTACTTTCCACCAAAATGACAGTGTTTATATAAAATACATGTTTGATTATCTCTGTTTTTCCAGAACAGGAAATGCGGGAGTACAACCTCAAAGTGAAATGTCGATGGATGTCACCATTTTTAAGCTTTCCTATCATGACTGTTCTTGCCTTCTTTTTTTTTTTTTCAATCAATGTGCTTTGTGTATTCTCTTCTTCTCGTATGACCCTGAATGATTACAGCTTCTCCCATCGATGTAGCCACTCATTAATTTCCCTTCCACTGAGGGAGGCTGACAGGAGACGAGCTGCAGCCCCGCGACTCAACCTAACAATTTGTCACTCTGGGTGTTTAATTAGCTAGAACATGAACCGTTTGGGATCGCAGGTTAGGAAATAATAAATGTTAGCTTGATAGTCGAGAGGACACACGCAGGACGTGTACTACTGAGCTAAGAGATGTCTGTAGTCCCAGTGGCCTCCTGGCTCCGTTGATAGCTGGCTAAGAGGTCACACTTAATTTGTCTGCCAGACTGCGGGAACACCTACGGGGAGAGAAAAGTTAATATTCATCTTTTTCATTCCTCTGTGAAAGTCTCCTGCCCTTATGCATTTCCGAACAGGTGTTGAGGCAGGAAAAGGTGGTGAAAGGTTCCAGACACTGACACAGAGATGAAGGTTTTCTCTAGCTAAAGAGAGCTGTGCAGTTTTTCTTGCCTCTTTGATTTGATAAAGCTTATTTGTAAAGGTTCCAGGCAAGTGGTTCAGATGAAAGTAAATGTAGGAGTAGCATTCAGCTCTCCCTGTAAACTCTCATTGTGCTGTGATTAACTGCACACCGCAGCCTCTCACCGCAGCCATTTACATTTGCAATTAATGCTTTTGTCAGCCCCCTTTTGATGTTGGATTTAATTAAATAAGATGCTATTATGAATCTGATTGATATCAAAGTTGCTTACAATAGGCTCTCACCAAGGAGCGATGGGAGTCACAGAGCAGCAGGGCCTTAAGGTGCACAGCACAAAGCATTCAAAGCTGGCAGGGTGTTCCCCTTCAAATGCAAAGCAGGTTCACTAGTGGATGATAAAACAGATAACCATTCAGAGAAAGTGGTGGTTTATGCCAGATTCTATTCATTTTCCAGTGATCTGTGCAATGAAAGTGGCCAGACTTGAGTTTGGAGCTATTGAGAAAATACTTATGACTCCTTTGGCCCTGTGATTGTCCACTAGTCCTTCTGTGCTGGTAATGACTGTATCCACCCTCTGTTTTAGCTCTCCATGCTCTTCACTGAGGAGTGTGATAAGGTGCGGGACTTGATGCACGTTCACTCCTTCAGCTACGACTTCCACCTGCGTGTGGTGCACCAGTACTTGGTCGGCTGCCACATGACGCTACGCCAAGGCTACCAGCTCACCGACTTCCTGGACGACTTCATCTCCCATCACCCAGACATCCCCAAGTTTGGTCGCAACCACGTCTTCCAAGGTGACTTCGGTGTGAAGTAATATTTAAAGTAACCCTGCAACTCCCATGTGTTCTGAACATGTAGAATCACCAGAAACAGGCAGATTCACTAAAGGATTGAGCTGGAAAGAGCAAGCGAATGACTACGATCACAATATTGGGATTAACTCACAGTGGATAAAGAGTAGAGTGTTGGCTAACGCTGCTGTCTTGGCTTAAAGGTGCTCAATTCCAAATTCAGAGCCTATCTGTGATTGAGGGATTGCCTACATACAGCTCTCAACATGGCGACGGCTGAGCCAGCGGCTAGCAGCTAACAGTGCCAACAGCACAAACAACAGCAACAGTGCTGACAGAGCTAACAGTGTTAACCTGGGAAGGAACTGGAGGGGGGGTGCTACGCTTTTGCGACGACACTTGCACGATCTCTCTCTCTTTTTCTCTTTGTCTTTTTTAAAATGAGCCTAACTTTACTTCAATGCTATCAAACAAAGAGAAATGATCTCCCCTCGTCCTAAAAGGGTCCTGAATGAATACGAGACTACTTCCTTGTTTATGAATGAAGCGGTGCACAAGTTGAAGCCGTTGATGCAGCGCCGCTGTGTTTGTTTGACAAATCAGCGACGGTCATCCCTGCAAACTCCACCCCGATAGTTCCTGTACTTTCAGAAAGTACTACCCCCCCAGTGGGCAACCTCCAGGTCTGAGAATTGAAGCCAATGCTGAAGTGCCTAAAACTTGCATTCTTTCTAACAGCCAGCAGGGGGCGACTCCTCTGGTTGCTAAAAGAAGTCTGATTGTATAGAAGTCTGATAGAAAATTAGCCTACTTCTCTCTTGATTTATTACCTCAGTAAACATTGTAAACATGAGTTTATGGTCCCAATCTCTAGTTTCAAGTCTTCTTCAATACAGCATGATGTTCATTTAGTAAATGATGGTCCATTTAGAGTCAGATAGACCATAAAGCAGGGGATGCTTTAGGGTGTGGCTACCTTGTGATTGATAGGTATTTACCATGCCGTTGTCCGGTCTGGGAGTTGTCCATGTTTTTGTCTTAAAACTTTAACCCTTTCACAGTTCATGAAAGTTAGTTAGCTCCACCCTCTCGTGTCACTTCTGGTTGCAAAAGACCAAGATGGTGGCGGCAAAAATGCCGAACTGGAGGCTTCACAACCAGTCCATAAACCAATGGGTCACGTCACGGTGACCACTTCTTTTATACCATCTATGCTATTCCCCGACCAGTTCCTTCTTGGGGGGTAAAATGTCCCAGAAACTTAATTTAGACCCTGTCCCTGCAGCCAAAATGCAATGAGTTCCTCAAAAGGTTACTTGTTCCTGCGGAAAGCTCCTGCAGTCCAAACGGGGCTATGCACGTGCGGCCAACTGGCTACGTAAACCAAGCACAGAGAATCTCTGGTTACAACTCACACAGAGGGAGAGTGACTTCATTCTCTGCTCAGGTAGACATTACTCCTCTATATCTTTACATAGACAATAGTTAGTTTCTATATTAATGTTCTGAATTTCAAATTTAGTACCTTTAAGTTGCGCAACAAATATGTAAGTTTCCTAAGAGAGGAGTTAAATCCCTGTTTTCCTTTCCATTATGTATTTGTGTATCCACCTTAGCAGGAGGTCTTTCTGAGTCATTGAAGAGATAAAAGAATAATCTTGGGATTATCTTAGTGAGAGTCTCTGATCCTTGTGCACCTCAGGGAGCTTCTCCATCTCCACGGGGATGATAACGGCTCACCAGCTGTACAACTACATCACCGACCATGCCAGCACCTATGGCATGAAGCCGCTTCGCATGTCCAAGGCTGCAGTCACCACCGACAGCAAGAAAGGGACGCCTGACCTGCACGAGTATGCACTAGTGGCTCTGTGGAACAGGTACACATACATCAGCATCACAGAATACACACAGTATATTCACATTACATGAACAGCTTCGTTTCAACCTCCTCTTTCTTCTCTTGTTTTTCGTTTTAGTTCGGGTTCTTACAAGGATCTGGAGGGCCTGCACCACCATGATGACTTTGACGTGTCCCTGGTGGTGTGCCATAATGCCGCTCCGTTTGAGGAGCAGTCAGACGGGGAGAGGCATTTGTTGAGGTAAAGAGATATGAAAGAACAGATTAAAGAAGACAAAGTATGAGCCCTAAAAGCAAAAACATTTCACCTTCGCTTGTTCTTTTGTTTTTTTGAATTATTAATCATTAATTGAAATGTATAGTGACTTGACTATGGAATTGATTGATCAGCAGCCCTAGTTTTGTTGCTGATCAATCAGTCATTCAATAGTCCATATTGATAATCTAAAGTAGAGTCTGACTGATACTGGATTTTGAGGTCAATGCCGATAACGTTATTTGAGAGTTTTAAAAAATCAGACAATATTTCACTACATTTTTTTTAATTCTTTTTACAGAACCACACGATGCAAATATTTTATTTTTGATAAAGATCCCTTAAGTTTGGTTAGAGCAGGACATTTTCCAGTTGAAAAAACTTGTCAAAAGCATTCAACTTAAAGGTCCAGCATGTAGGATTTAGGGGGAGCTATTGGCAGAATTGGATAATAAGATTATGAATTATGTTGTCTTCTTTTCTTTTCTGAAAATAAGAATCGTTGTGTTTATTACCTCAGAATGAGCCGTTTATAGCTACATAGGGAGCGGGTCCTCTTCATGGAGCCGGCCGCCATGTTTCTACAGTAGCCCAGAACGGACAAACCAAACGCCGGCTTTAGAGAGGGACATTCACGTTTTCAAGTTTTTGTGTCGGCCACTGTAGTTTCAAATATCTATCTATGTAATGTTTATAGATGTTTTACAAACAATTTATTTAAGGTTTACGAATAATATCTTAATCATTAACAAATACTTGGTTATTATAAAGTGTTACTGGAAATTCAATTCCATTGTCATGTAATTAGTGGAGGCCACAGTGGCCGCTGTTCAGCCGAGTTCCGTAGTCCTGATTTCAGTTAGTGATTGACCAGTCATGACCAATTCATCTTTAAATATGAATTACTTACAGCGATCCAGATTTATCTGTGATATATCGGTCCGTCTCTAATCTCAAGGAGCCTATTCTGCCATTGAAATGAATGCCTTTCTAACTCCTCATATACCTTTATGTGTAGGTTGCGGTTCTATGTGATCATGACCAGTCAGAGAGAGCTCTTCCCCCGCCTCACTGCTGATATGCGCCGCTTCAAGAAGCTTCCTCAGATCCACCGTGATCCTGGTGAGCCGGGTGGCCGGCTCCCCCCAGATCGGGCAGAGGCCGGCGGGTCACGTGGTGCCGAGCAGGACCTCTGGGAGGAAACATCGTCTGAAGCCGCGGCCGCCTTGGCTCCGAGCGACGGCAACGAGTTTTACCCTCTGGCGGGGGGTGGACCGGAGGCTCAGGGGCTGCTCTACCCTTCCCCCCTGTTCCCTCTGCTCAACAACGAGGTGGTGTCGGCCCGCAGACAGATCCAGGCCAGTGTGGAACAGGCCATGGGTCACTGCCGCAGGGATAACCTATGGAGGAGGCTGTTCCACGGAGAGCACCTGGCCCTGGACAAACTGAAGCTGACAAAGCTGTCCTTCAGCGAGCTGGAGGAGCTGCTGGAGGCTGTGCAGAGCCGCTCGGTGGGCGAGATAGACCCACAACTGGTAAGATGCCCACTTCAGCCTTTCATTTTACATTCATTCACCATCCTTTGAGTCAGCACTCAAAGTTAACCTTTGGGTGCACATATGAAGACCTGGTCGATTCTAAGAGAATAATATAAGGATCATTTTTCTTTATTACAACCAGGATCTTAATTACAGTTTGGCCGTCATTCCTATGGTTAGAAAAGCATTGTGTACTCACCAGGTTCATTCATTCATTTCATTTAGCCTCTGTTTTCCTTGCGGAACATCGGCCATTGATGAATAGTTTCCACCCTTGTCTGTCTTGGGCCATCTTCTCCAGCTGTTTCCACGTCAGTCCTTTCTTTTTGAACTCTTGTTCCGTGCTCCTTCTCCAGGTGTTTCTGGGTCTTCCTCTCCCCCGTTTACCTTGTGGGTTCCATGTCAGTACCTGCTTAGTTATTGCTGTTTTGCTTCTTAGAGTGCCTCCAATCCAGCTCCACTTTCTCCTTTTCAGCTGTATTTCTACTGTCTCTTGTTTGGTGCGTTCCCTCAGGTTGATGTTGCTGATGGTGTTTGGCCAGTAGATCTCAAGGATTTCTTAGTCTTCCGACCACTCAAAGCGCTTGACACTACATGTCAGATTTCACCCATTCATACACTAATGACAGAGGCTGCCATGCAAAGAGCCAACTTTGCCCATCAGGATCTAATCTAAATACTCATTCACACACCGATGGCTTAGCCTTCGGGAGACATTTGGGGTTGAGTGTCTTGCTCAAGGACACTTCCATTGGTGGACGACCTGCTCTACCCTCTGAGCCACAGCCGCCCCATTGGTTTAGTCTGAGATATATTACTACAATCTGAAGTAGAGAAAGTCATCAGTAGATACAGGATCTTAATCAAAATGTTGGCTGATCTCATGCAACCATGACAGAAGATATCAGAATCAGCTTTTTTGGCTATGCATGTGTACATGTACAAGGAATTTGACTCTCAATGTACTTACACAGAAATAGACATACAGCTAAAAACAAGAACAACAAAGCTGAGGAAGGTAAACATAATGAATCATTCATCTACTATGTACATGGTTGTTGTAATGGCAGTGTGTGATGTGTTGCTGCAGGACTGTTTCCTGACCATGAGTCCAGCCTGGTACCAGAGTCTGATCAAAGTCCTGCTGAACCGTTTCCCTCAGAGCTGCAGACACTTTGACGACAACGGCATCCAGTACCTGGTGAGAAGATGCTCTTTTTCTTTCTCTTTTATAGGAGAGCAAACGAAGCATGGTCACAATCAACCCTGACTTGATGACGTGTAACTGGTATTTTCTGCTTTTCAGTGGTTGGATTTCATCGAGGTTTGTGTAACGGGAGGTCTTTCTTCTGTTTACTTCCTCTAGACACAGTTCACTTTGTTTTGTACCACTGATAGCGGCGGCAGCCACAGTCTCTGCGTTGTTTGATTGTAGACCAATCACGACAGTTAACGTTACACTCCAACGAACCACAGCTCTCATGTCGATTCAAGATGGATTTATTTGCTTACAAGCACTTGGGGACACACGTTCACCTGGGAGGTACAAGCCCAGTCTCTTAGATTATACATTAAACATAGATTAGGTCTCCAACTCCAAATGTAAAGAAATGCATACAGAAAGAAAGCATGCACATGCTGCTGAATTTAAGATGTTGATGTCAAAATGTGAGTGTTGGATACCAACATGTTCTAAATGTTCACACAAAAGAAGCTTATTCAGCTGGTTTGGGTGGAGCTGAGCAATGTGAATAAATGTTACTAATAATATAAAATCTGAGGAGCTCTCGGCCACTTTCATTTTGTCAAAGTAGCTCTCAGAGGAATGAAGGTTGGAGACCCCTGTTCTATACATTAATATTTACACACACACACACACCTGGGAGATACAAGCCTGGTCTGACTTGTTCCCCCGGTGATGAGCTTTTATAGCTCCATCCTTACCTTGGATACTGTAGTATTAAATATTAAATACAAAATCACTGCATAGAAATATGAAAATAACCCAAATATGTACACCTACCAACTATCAAATAAAGGTAAGATTGCAAAAAATGTAATTGTAATAATAGTAACAATTTATTAAAGGGACTCTATGTAAGAATCAGAAATGTCTTGTTAACAGCGACACCTGTGGCCGTTAAGTCAACGAAAGTCAGCGTCCTGTTGCTCACGCTTGTGCTCGCTCTACATAGACCTGAACGAGCATCGCTCAAAACAGTGAGGAGACACACGTCAGCTAAAAGCACAATATCACTCTATATTTCAGCTGCATGGCAGTAATGTTAGCTGACCAGACCAAGGTCTCTCCATGAATCACTGCTGATACTGTGTTTCCTGTATTAGCCTCCCGACCGCGGTCAGAAGGAACAGGGGGGACACCGGAGTTTTGGTCGGAGACGATAACGTTACTCTCTCCGGAGCCCCGTCTATTCACTCAGCAGCAGGAAACAACAAGGGAAACCTCTGTTGGTCTGGAGGAGCTGCAGCAGTTATTTCTGTACAAACGTCCACTGAACATTCACTAGATATTCTCAGAGCTAAACTAACTCTTCTGCAATGTGGAGTGTGCGCGCATGCAAGTGAGAGGTGGAGCCAGAGAGCGAGTGAGAACGAGCGCGGTGTGTGAGTGAAGGCAGGCAGAGGAGCAGAGTACAGCAGAGACTCCGGCCCTGGAGACCAAAGCTACCATCTCTCCTGTGTCTTCTGACCGCGGTCGGGAGGCTGAACAGGAAGAGTTAACACTATTTAACAGACGGGCTTCACTAGATAGAACTTTGAGGTTTTGGTGCTTCCGTGTAGTTTATGTTGGAGTCTGAGTCTCTGAGTGTAGCCACACGCGAGCACGCATGGGACACAGACTCGCAATGATTTATACGTGTTAGAACTTACAAACAGTCCTTTTAAAGCTGACATTGTGTATCTAATGTAACATGCAAGAGGCAATATGTTACATCTGCAAATTGTAACTCACCAAGTCAGCCTCAGCATTTCTCTAGCTTCTACATGATGTAAAACGATCAGTCATTTTATTGAAAGAGTAGAATCACTTTGAGACTGAAAGAGCTCAGTGTTTAAATGTAGAAAAGGACCGTCGAGGGATTATTTTTTAATTTTTCTTGAGGGGGATAATTATGGGATCCTTCAGAGTTTATGAAAATGAGAAAGCAGGAGATCAAAAGAATGGGCCTCATTTCTAGAGACTGTGACCACAGCCTTACCTCTCACTTCCGTCCTTTTTCCTCTTTTCTATTTTATTAGCTGCATCTTTTTTTGTCAAATGTAGGGTTTTTTTTATACGTTGTTGTAACTGGCACATGTGCAACGATTGTTTACTGATCCATTCTGGATGGTGTGGTGTTTGTTCCTGACGACAACGACAAGGCTTTGTGCACAAGAACTCTGATTTAATAGCTCTGGCTTGAGTCTGTCCATAGCAACGACAGATGACACTCATGGGTAGTGTCGTATTTTGTGCCAATGAAATCACTTGTACTTCACCACAATCACTACGCTGTTGTGCTTTATAAATCTGAATGTGCTCTTTCTGCTCCTTCAGGCAGACTTTTGTCTCCATAAAATCCCATTCATATTCTAGATCAAGGACTTTAGTTACTACCAATAATGTCATAACGATCCAAGATAGACTTACCACAAGCTGTGAGACTGTATAGAAGCCACAAGTCCATATGATATAACCTTGTTTTTAAAAAACAGGCTTTATTCTCGATGTCATGGAGAAGTACAACAGTACCCACAATCCTCAGTGTAACAGCTACGTCTCTGATTGGTGGAGCTCGTTGTTACCATGGAAATGACTGTACCGCACCCGCGAACGGCTAATGAGGGTACATGCTGCTCCGTCAAAGAGTATAGAAGCAAAGAGACGAAACTCTGGTGCTTTTTTGACAACACACCCTAGATGGTGCTGCAGTAGCGCTGCCGCCAGTTTGGACTGAAAATGCCAATGAGGCCATAGCTATGGATGTATAAAGAGACGTCTGTAAATCAGAGGATCATTTTTTCGGGGTAAATCACGAGTACGAACACTTAAATAGCCCTCATTTAAGTGTTGCTAGTAGCATGATACAAACAGAATTTAATGTAGTTGTAGGCAATTTACTAACACGCAGGGCAAAAGCACAGGACACAACCTCTTCTACATCCATGGTCTGTGGTCTATTGGACCCTCTTATACATCCATGGTCTGTGGTCTATTGGTCCCTTTTCTACATCCATGGTCTGTGGTCTATTGGACCCTCTTGTACATCCATGGTCTGTGGTCTATTGGACCCTCTTCTACATCCATGGTCTGTGGTCTATTGGACCCTCTTCTACATCCATGGTCTGTGGTCTATTGGACCCTCTTATACATCCATGGTCTGTGGTCTGTTGGACTCTATTTTGGATCCTTGACATGAAAATGTTTGAGATTACTCTCAAAATCTGTACGCTGGATTTTTCTAACTTGCATTTATGTCCATCACTCACTTTATGCTCCTCTGGGAAGTGAACATTTAATAAATAAATAATTAAGTAAGTAAATAGTTATAATAGTATGCATATTTATAATATTTTTATTGTTCAACACAGGCCATTTCGGTAGAGACATTAAATATATGACAACTGAATAGAAATAATTTAGTTTTACTTTTGTACGGCATTTTGTAGGTGGACGTTTTACTGGCGTCCGGTAGTTGCTTTCATTTGAGACGAGAAATAAGGCATGCAGTTGCTGAATCTGTCTTCATTTTAGATTGATAATGGTTACTTTAAAAGTTTTCAGAAGCGGTGAGTCGCCATTTGCAATTGTTTATGGGATGAGTAGTTCCTTCACTCTTAAAATAATTGCGTACACAGTCTTGTACCTTTGCCATGTCACTTTATCCGTAATATTTGCATTCTGAGTGAAAGTATTCATGACAGAACAACAGTTTCAGACGCGCAAATTAATTGCACAAAAAAACCTCGCCCCCGATGTGTAAAGTCCTTTACCCTATAACTATTATTAAGTAATCAATGGACATGACATAACCTTACAGTTAACAGTACTTTAATTATCCAGGAGACCACATTGTTCCTGTGTTGAGGAATATTTTAGTATTGAGTAAAAGGAAGCTTTCAAATAGGAACTCAGGGGAGAAACTTCATGTTGAGTCAGAAGCTGTGCACATGTTGCTATTGTTTGGTCCACACCATTACCGACTGTCAGTATTTGAACATTTGACCTTTTCATTATCACCAAAATAAATGTTTCCTTTGTGTTTAACATCATGAAGAAGATCAAAACGATGAATCCTTGTAAGTAAAGCTTTACTTTGAAATGTCCATCTAATCTCTATCATCTTGGTTTCAGGCTGTTCTGAACCAGAAGTTCACTGACTGCTTTGTTTTGGTCTTTCTGGATGCCCAAGCTGGGAAAACAGTGAGTTATTATACCGATATGACTTCTCTTATTATTATACTATAGTTGTGTAAACATCTCAGCAATGTTTCTTTTCCTTGTTCTTCCTCCTACAGAGCCTAAAGGTTGTGTTTCGGGAGCCGCTGCCGTTGCCGCAGCAGGCCAGCAGCAGCCCGCCTCCCCAGCTGGTCTCCATGTATCATCACCTGGAGTCTGTCATCAACACCGCCTGCTACAACCTCTGGACAGGACTGTTATAGAGCTGATCAGTGCTGGACTTACATCAACTCATATCCCATATATGATCACGATCAACACGTGGAAACAGGAGGCAGCAGTAGAGGAAAACGGAGGACAAGAAGTTTTTCCAATGAGCTCATTTGGGGAAAACCTCTAGCCAGTATGCTCTCCCAGCAGCTTAACCCACTCACCACGGTATTGAGCTCAGTTCTACCCTGCTATCATGCAGCAGCATTAAGAAAAGCATACTGAACATTTACTATTTATGCAATGCCCTGTTAGTGCACAGGATGCACTCAAACCTCAATGGACGTGACAGAAAGCCAAACACACCCCAAATCAGCCCCAAACCAGTCAGGAAAAATCTGATTAAAATGTAAATGGCAGTATGTAGAAAGCCTCCATTAGCTAGTGCAGCATCAGCCTAAATCCTGTGATATACTTGCTTTTAACTACGCATTCATGTGTGCATGATAACCACCCTATATATCCTGTATTCCTGCGGAGAAATTAATGCTACAGGTCCACATGGTTGGATGGTGGAAGTATATGTGTGGCAGTGTGTAGGATTTGGCGGCATCTAGTGGTGCAGAGAGTGGTGTAGGGTACCCCTCCGCTCACTTTGCAAGACTGCGGTAACTAATGCAAAACCATGGTAACACCGTTCGCCTCGCTCAGAGGCCATCCTTACCATAATAACTCTACTTTAGGAGCAATGGAAGTCAGACAGCGGCTGGCGGTACCACGGTTTAGCAATCTGCATCTCACATTACCGTCGTTTCACAGGTGTGTCGTTGAACTACGGTGTTCTTCAGGCAACATAAAAATGTGAAAGGCTCTCTCTAGAGCCAGTGTTTAGTTTGTCCGTTCTGGGCTACTGTAGAAACATGGAGGAGCAACATGGTGGACTCTGTGAAGAGGACCCACTCCCTATGCAGTAGGGATGCTCATTTTGAAAAATGTTCTTAATCGATAACCGACCCTCGTTAACCGATTATTAACCGTTAACCGACAAGATTTGTGCCTCGTACCAGCTGCAGGAGCACAACAGATATTGGTTGATGGGAGTCTCCAGTTCAGCGTCCGGGAGCATTAACTTAGCAGCTACAATGCTGCGTGTAGTGTCGCGGACATGCAGCCACTTCCCCAGTAAAAGTCTCCACCGCACATTTAATTTAGTTCAGCAGGTTGTCAGCTGTGTGTCTGCCCGGCGGAACTTTAGCGAGTGGCTAACAAACAGTATGTGTATTTGTGCTACGTTAGCAGCTCTAGCGTTGACGGAGGCTTCGTGCTCGCCGCCGCACACGGAGTCTGCGTAACTTTAGTGAGTTTCCGACAGACCGTGTGTGTGTGTGTGTTGGTGGTGAGTGTGAGGTTGTTGGTGGTGTTCTAGCTGTGAACGTAGGTGTAACAGTGTGTGTACAGTTTATTTGTCGGTAAGTAAATGCTACGAAACTACAACTCCTCCGCTCCGCTCAAGCGAGCTGGAGCTGTTCTTCTAATACATCCATGGAGAGACCGGAGCCAACTTCCTGTATCCGGCAACTCCGGCTCTGCCTCTTAAGGTGGGCCGTTAAGGTGGACCAGCTTTTCTCCTTAAAGAGACGAGCCGCTCCTCTTTTGAATTCATTATTAAAATGTATTTTAACCGTATTAACCGATAGCGTAATGTCGGTTAACGGTTAATTATTGACATCCCTAGGTCAGACCCGAGGCTCATTGATGCACGTGAGGAGCGAAGGCTGGCCCGTGTTGTCCGATCCAATAGAAGAGCTACTGGAGCTCAAACTGCTGAAAAAGTTCATGCTGGTTCTGATAGAAAGGTGTCAGAACACACAGTGAGGAGCAGTTTGTTGCGTATGGGGCTGCGTAGCCGCAGACTGGTCAGGGTGCCCCGTGCTGACTCGTGTCCGCCGCCAAAAGCGCCTACAATCGGAACGTGAGCATCAGAACTGGACCACGGAGCGATGGAAGAAGGTGGCCCGGTCTGATGAATTTTCTTTTACATCATGTAGATGGCAACGAGTTGGAGGTGTTGACTCGGCCTCCAAACTCTCCAGATCTCAATCCGATCGAGCATCTGTAGGATGTGCTGGACGAACAGGTCCGATCCACGGAGGCCCCACCTCGCAAGGCCATGCCTCCATGGGTCAGGGCTGTTTTGGCGGCAAAAGAGGGACCTACTCAATATTAGTCAGGTGGTCATAATGTTATGGCTGATCGGTGTATGTGAAGAGCAAGAGGTCGGTTGGTTATTGCGATGCCCTCCTTATTGGTCTGCCTTAAAACATTAGGTTGACCACAGCTAACACTAAATGCTGCTACCACAGTCCTCACAAGAAGGAGCCAGTTTAATCACATTACATCTGATCTTAGATCTTTGCATTGGCTTCCGCTGAGCTCCAGAATTGTCTGTAAAGCTCCATGCTCCTTGCTCCAGTGTCTCTCTGACCTGCTTGTCCAATCTGAACCAGTCTCTAAGGTCATCTGGCGTGGGCCTTCTGGATGTTACAAGGTTCAATTTCGGTCGGTTGAGGGGCTTTTTATGGGCCTGGAATGACCTGACAGACGGCAATAGATGCTGAAGAACAAGGGCATTGTTTCTAGTAAAATTACTGTTGTTCATCTTTCATCATTTTTAAATGTTTTGAGTTGCACAGAAAAAGTTCTATTCACCTCCATTGTATTGGGGTATAAAAAACTTTGCCCACAAACACAGAAAACATTTGCATGGCTATATACCACCGTTTTTTGTATGTTTTTCATGGGTGAACTGACACTTTACAATCTAACGTGTTGGAGTACCGAGCCAAAACAATAACAATATGTCACTGTCCTAATACTCACAGACTGCTGCTACTGTATATAGTTCAAGGTTGTCATGGCTGCTACGTGGTGACAACATAACCCCCCCCCCAAATATACTTATTCTAAACTTTAAATAATAATCTAAGCACAAAGTCCGTCTGACCTTTCGATCATGGTGCCGTTCTGGATCATCCATACGTCACAGTAAGTCCTGGCCACCAACATGGCAGCGATAAGGAGGAGGTAGCCAGTCTGTAGTGAAGACAACAACCACAGAGAACAGTTAGCAGAGCTCGTAAAACGCTGCAGATCATTAAGTCCTTTATCATCCTGCCCTCGACTCTGCCCGTATCTACTGATCGGATAAGACTGAATGGAACGAGAGGAGCCATGTGGCTGTGACCTTGGCTTATGGAGCTGAACTATATCAAAGGGCTCTGCTGTCTCAACAGCTAGTCACAATGACATTTTGAATAATGTTCAACACTTTTGTTCAACTCTTGTTTCTATTAAAATAAATATGAACAAGGCGGTAAAAGAGCAGATCAATGTCATACCTCCATGCAGAAGAATCGAGGTACCATGATCCGCAGAATCTGACAGATTCGGAGGAAGAAAACCTTGTCCACTGCTGCACGGTCCTTTCTGCCATCTTTCTGAATAAAGAGATGTAACAAAGGGGGGCTGTGATACAGTTACAGGTTACTATTTGTGATAGATTTCGTGCAAAACTTGATAAGCTTCACATGAAAATAAGATTGACATACCTCAGTGTTCAACACTAGATCTGAGCCTCCTTTTTTACTGCAAAGAAAAAACAATAAATCAATCAATTAAATCCATTAAATCGTGGATGATGGGGTGCATTTAAAAGGTTTACACTTGAACTGTAATACCTGTTGATTTTGAAGATTTTTTTACCAAGTCATTGGTGTACGATTTATTATTTTACTAATAAATAACAATTCAGTAAACGTATATCTACGTATTTGTTTGTTGCATTGTGTTTTTTTCACGTCAGGTCTGATGTTTCCTTACACATGACAGAATGATCCCAGTCTCTTCCACACAGTGAGGCACACACAGCTTATTGATTAAACACTGGTATCGGCTCGGTACTCGGTATCAGCCGATACCCAAAGCAAAGGTACTGTATCTGTATCGGGACTGAAAGAGTTAGATCGGTGCCTCCCTAATGATGAACATTTTAGCACTTTAACAACTCGGGTTGTATCGGAGTATTGTGGCTAATGTTGCAAATCAATTAACTTAATGGCAATGCAGGATTTTTACACGATTCAACCTCCTCGATTTATCAAATTTAAAAACCAGACATTCCTGTTTATTCTATCCATAAACAGTTGTATTCTCGACTGCTTTTCCAGAGATCTTACGGTGTCATGAATTATCAATATCAATATTGTGACATGAAATTACATCTCCATAACAGAGGGTTTTATCCATATCTTTTCATAGCTCCTGTAATCCGTCAAACACATAATCCACCAAAGAGCTTGTGTTAAAACATTATTTTACCATTTTTAATTAATACAATTTTGTATCTATTATTCCAGGAGTTTTAGGAAGGTACTCAGTTTCCGTGATAACATTACATAATTTTGGCATAAAAAATAAGAGTGTGTAGCGTTTCACTACTGTATTTCTGTCAAAGAGTAAAGTCTATCCAAGTGGTGATTCAAACTTTTCTTCCAGTACCGTTTATTTTACATGAAACATGCATTACGCATTTACAGCAAAATATTGCCAAATGTTTACTCCCTCTGTGTGTTGTAACCTGCTCCCAAGCTCGCATTCAGCACCAATACAGCAAAAATCAAGTGTAGACCTCAGTGACCTGTCTGAGCTGAAACTGATGACTCGTCTGTATTTCCAGCTCTTGGAGCAAATCGCTTTGAGTTTTCAGCCATTACTATCTAATGTACACATTTACAGATTTGTGTGAACATTTACAGATTCATGTATTCATTTACAGATTACAGATCGCTGTATGGATTTGTTTACACATTCAGAGTTTCTTTTACGCATTTACTAACCTGATCACACACACGGATTGAGATACAGTTATTACTACACAACTCTCCACACACATTTATAAATAGTCTACAACAATGGCCCCGTAGTTTATGCTCTTTGGTAGATGTCAGACAAAAATAGCAGTTAAGATTGTGTTGGTATAATTGTACATTATACATAAAAAATAGGAGCACACAACATAAAAATAATGGAATGATTACCAATTGCCCATTTTTCTATTTATGCTAAATTCTTCCCTGTTAACAGGTAATGTTCCCCTCTGAATGGTTCACCCTGCCATGCATGTATGATTGGAATTAAACATGCTTTAGAAACCTAACCTGAGTTACTTATAATATTTAGATACCAGGCTTCAGGGTCGGGGACAGATGGGTCATTTAAAGCTTCTATTTTTTTCTCTGCGGAATTACAATTTTAATCGTATTTTTATAGCATTTATATAACATATTCTATCATTATTTCATTACGTTACGGTCAATGTTATTAATGCTGGACTTACAAGGAATTATATATGTGTATATACATATATACACATATATACATACATATACATACATACATACATATATAAGATAGATATAGAATATAACATATTCTATCATTTTTTTATTATGTTATGGTCAATGTTATTAATGCTGGACTTATAAGTGGCTTATATCAGTTCTGAACAAATGAGGTAACATGATGTTTGGCTGTTAGAAAGACACGTTAATTATTCTCTCACCGGTTAAAACCATGTCAGTGATCAGAATAACCACACAGAGACACAGAGACAGAGAGACAGAGAAACACAGAGAGACACAGAGAGACACACAGAGAGACACACAGAGACACAGAGAAAGACAGAGAGACACACAGAGAGACACACAGAGACACACAGAGAGACACACAGAGAGACACAGAGAGACACACAGAGACACACAGAGACACACAGAGAGACACAGAGAGAGACAGAGACACACTGAGAGAGACACAGACACACAGAGAGGGACACACAGAGAGACACAGAGACACACAGAGAAAGACACAGAGAGAGACAGAGAGAGAGACACACAGAGAGACACAAATAGATATACAGAGACACAAAGAGACAGAGCAGGACACCAATACATGATAATGAAGTTATTAGCAAGTGAGTCAAAGTTACACATTGAAGGTGTGCATGCAGCAGTCTGTCATAAGGAGTGTCTCTGTGGGACAGATTGGTTATTAGGACGTTATACCGGATCAGTGATGCTGACAGACACATGTCCTTACAGTAAGCGACAGGTCGTCGTCACCTGTCTGTCTGTCTGTCTCTCTGTCTGTCTGTCTGTCTGTCTGAGGACCCAGACTACCGTCACTAACTCCGTCTTCTGTGTCTCTAAAGCAGTGAACCTCCCGCCGCCCACTCACCCTTTACTGCCGCTCCGTCTCCGGTGTCTCAGCAGGTAGAGGACCAGCAGGACACCGCCTGCTATGGACGAGTTCTTCGCTGTCACGTATTTACTGAAGGCCGCCATGTTTCTGACACAACGACCGGGCAGCTTCTTCTCTGATTTCCTTCATAACAGCCTGATAACAGCTCATAGCGCACATCCATGTGGAGACGGATCTGATTGGTCAGATTTCAACGGGAGGAGGCGTTTCCGCAGAGAGTACTGCTCTGATTGGTTTGTTGAGGACAGGGACTATTATGATTGGCTAGTGGAATACAGGAACGCCTTCTTTTTTCTTCTTCTGTGCTTGGCATCCTTTTGGCCATATAGTGAGACATCTAGTGGCTTGTAGATTGTTTTCATGCCACTTCTCTTTTGGGCTTCTTTCTAATCTGACAAAGGAAAATGTTATA